>CM046448.1:78539904-78679904 GCA_025506515.1 Flaveria trinervia
GGGTCTTTTCTTAAAACAAAAGATTGAAAAATAGAAATATTAATGGAACTTTATGATCAAGATTGAGATAACTTGATACAAAAGTTAAATTTAGGAGTGATCATGGTACTGAATTGTCAATTTGACGGGATTCCTTTTGTAGGAGAAAAGTATTGCAAGGCAATTTTAGTGCACAAGAACTCCACAACAAAATGGAGTTGCTGAAAAGAAAAAATAGAACGGTCATTGAAGCAGCCAGAACAATGCTAGCTGATTCACAATTGGCCCATATCATTGGACTGAGGCAGTTGAAACTGCATGCAATTGTTCAAAACAAGAACATTAATCGTCAAAGAAAAAACAAACTCTTTATGAGCTCTTGTTTAAACGAAAACCAACAGGGTATTCTTAAAGTCTTGGATGTCATGTATTTGTTTTTAAACATTAAAAGAGGTAATAGGAAAATTTTTAGAAAAAGCATATGATGGTTGCAGTTGGATACTCTTCAAATTAATCTTATAGGATTGATTTCACAACATAACATTATGGAAGAAACTCCTAATGTATCCTTTGATGAATCTGTATTTACTAAGTCAGTAAAGCCATCATGGTTGTTTGTTGACATAGAGTCTAAACTAAATCATTAACTCATGATCATTGAACACTGCAGATCTGAGAAGTATTTATCTATTGGTTCCCACCTCATATGACTGAAGTACATTATCTGCTGATCCTCAAGGATACACACATCCCAAGTAGAAAAACACATAAGCAGCTGCTGCAGACACTACTTGTGGAATGATCATGGTGCATCAGAGATAGAATGTTGTCCCTCAACAGATCCATCTCTCAAGTGAATACAACAAACATTAGAAATGTTTCAAGTCCTCATTTATCATCTAGAGAAGTTCCTGAACTCCTATGGAAGGCAAAAGATTTCGAAGAATTTCATACGGAAGAGCAAATGATTCGGAGAAGTTCCTATGGAAGAGCAAAATGATTCCAGAGAAGTTCCTACGGAAGAGCAAAATGATTCCGGAGAAGTTCCTATGGAAGAGCAAACCGATTCTGGATATGCTCCTACAGCTCACACAGAAGACACCCATGATCCTACACCTCATGTTGAACATTTTGACTATTTTCTAAACTCTCAACCGGGTTGGATCAGTCTGAGGCAATGGAAATGACTAACCTAGAATCATCTATGCCAGTTGAATCACTCAATCAATGAGAATCCATAAGATTATCAGTCAACAACATCATTGAGATCTTACAAAGAGAACTACAAGGAGCCAAAGTGGTAATGCCAACCTTTGTCTCTCAATTGGTTTCTTTCAAATGGTCCCTCCAAACATCATACTGCTTTGAAAGACAATAGTTGGACTGAAGCTGCAGAAGAGCTTCAATAATTTAGAAAGCAAAAGGTATGGTCTCTAGTTGATTTGCCTGAAGGTCAACATCCTATTGGAACAAGTGGCTATACAAAACCAACTGGATGATAGAGGGATTATTGTAAGAAACAAAGCAAGGTTGATTGCACAAGGATACACACAAGAAGAAGAAATAGACTATGATGAAGATTTTGCACCAATTGCAAGAATTGAGGCCATAAGAGTGTTTCTAGCTTATGCATCACATAAGAAGTTCACTGTGTATCAGATAGATGTCAAGTGTGCATTCCTCTATGGGAAGATTGATGAGGAAGTTTATGTATCACAACCCCCTTGTTTTGAAGATCCTCATTATCCTCATAGGGTATACAAGCTAGATAAGCCTTGTATGGTCTTCATCAAGCACCAGAAATGGTATGAAACACTATCATCTTTCTTGCTCAAGCATGGCTACAAAAGAGGAACCATTGATCAGACACTCTTTCTCAAACAAGAATATCAAGATCTCTTAGTTGTTAAAATATATGTTGATGACATTATATTTGGCTCAACAAATAAGAGATTGTGTGTAAATTTCGAAGAGCTAATGAAATCTGAATTTCAGATGAGTTAAATAGGTGAATTAACCTTCTTTCTGGGTCTTCAAGTTCATCAAAAACCAGATGGAATATTCATCAAGCAAGCAAAATACATACATCAAATTTTGAAGAAATACAATCTTGCTGAAGTATCCTCATGCAAAACACCTGCATCAACAATTAATAAGATTATTCCTGATCCTTCAGGAAAATCTATTGATCAAAAATTATATAGATCAATGATAGGTTCACTTATGTATCTAACTGCCAGTAGACCTGACATTATGTTTGTTGTATGTGTGTGTGGTGTGCTAGGTACCTATCTGATCCAAAGGAGTCTCATCTGAATGCTGTAAAAAGGATTTTTAGATACCTCAAAGGAAACCCAGGACTTGGTCTTTGGTATCCAAAGGATGGTGACTTTGCACTCTACTCATACTCAGACAGTGAATATGATGGATGTAACTGTAACAAAAATCAATAACCGGTGGATGTCAATTTATCGGACCAAGGCTAGTATCATGGCAGTGCAAGAAACAAACCAATGTATATGTATCCACAGCTGAGGCTGAGTACATAGCTGCTTCAACTGGTTGCTCTCAAGCCCTTTGGTTGCAAAACCAATTGCTTGACTATGGTTATAACTTCCTTCAAACTTCAATTACATAGACAATTCTGCTGCTATTTTATAACTGCTAATCATGTGCAACATAGTAAACAAAACATATTGAGATAAGATAACATTTTCTGAGAGATTGCTCAGAAAAGGGTTTCATTAAGTTAGTCAAAATGGATACAACAAATTAGCTTGCTGATTTATTCACTAAAGCATTTGATTCAGTCAGATTTAATTTTCTAATTGAGTCTCTAGGCATGATTAACTTAGATTAATCAATTTGAACAAACAAAATACTGTATGTAATGATGCTTCAGCATGACATATGCTTGGGAAATGATAGTATAATATATCTCTGCTTATTCCTGAATTCATAAATAACATTAAATCTAAGCAAGTTTCTTGATATGTGAGTAGATTCATCTTAAGTGGAAACTACATTGAGTGCATGCCAAACATAATGCTAAGTGATTGTTTGTGGGAAACTTCATTTTGAGAATACAAAGTGAGTCTTATTCTGATGTGAACAAATCACTCATCTAAACACATTATGTACCAACACCTTATAATATCTATCTTTGAAATCATAAACCCTCTATTTTGTGTGAACAAAGACCTTGGTGTATGATCACCATACTGAATGTCAATTACAAAAGGTGAAAAGATCATGATCCTCATCATCCCTCTGTTTTGTGTGAACAAAGACCTGGGTTAAAGGCACCTTTGTTTTACGTGAGTAAAGACCTGGTGACCTAATGATGATCATATCTAAGCTCTCAAAAGAATCCAATGTGATCAATTGTATATTAATCTAGAGCTTTTACATCATTACATTAATGAGATGCCTAATGCATCTCAAGATAGAACTTATAACTTAAAGTACATAGTTCTTAAGTATGAAAAAGTGATGATTTGACTTGCAAAGGGAGGACAAAATCTTTGTGAATTGAATGTGAAGCCGATAACAGTTATTTCCAAGTCAATATGAAAACATGATAAACAACATGCCTAGTTGATACATGAGCTCTTGTATGGATTAAGTGGACAATATACTTGCAATCAAAACTTTGTTCAGGCATCAATTCAACAAAATAACTCATTAGGAAGAGGCTTAGTATTATATTATGATCCCATCATATGTGTACATATGTCTGAGAATCATCATACAATTAACTGTCACTCATGCTATTCTTCTTAGAAATTTATGATAAATGCTTACTGTCATCATTAATCACAAATTTAGGGGGAGTAGAATTCATGAAGTTGTTAGGATCTGGTATTTGAATGAAACACCAACTAATTAACGTGTTAAACTAAACCAAATAATGCGGAATCCTATTTGATTGGCGATCCAATCAGTGAGAACGCACGTAGAAGCAATAACGTAATGAATCTAACATCAAGAAATCAGTTAGGAATCGATCTACATTGTTCTATGAACTTGGAGTACGAACTTAGAGGCTTCTGGACGGCTAGGTTACGTCTGGAGTCGAAGTGGATTGAATGCTTACGTTTTTCCACGAATTAGGTGGTATTTATAGGTTAAGGTTTCTTAATCGTGCGACTAGACCATTTGCGTGGTTCAGTGGTGCGATTGAGTTATGCGATTGACCCATTCTCCTGGTTCAGTCGTGTGACAGAGTCAGTCTCATGTTATAGTCATACGACTGATCCAGTCTCCTGGTTCAGTCGTGTGACTGGGTCATTAGTATGAAGTTGTTCATGCATATGGTCCATTAGCATGGGCCATTCGCATGATGACTTCATGTTATTAAGTTAACCTATATAATCAAGTCAATATGCGATAAAACAATCATTATTGAAATATTAAATATTAAAAACACAACCAATATTTGTATTTCATTAAGTACCCAATAATACATAAGTGTAAGACATATTACATTCAGATCAGGATCTAGGTACATATATGTATCAACAGAAGTTAAGTTTATCAATCAGCAGCTTTGTCTATTTCATTATCAATTTGACGGAATTGGAATCTAAGCACCAACTTAGCTCCTGGATACATGAAATCTTGTTTAAAATCATGTAAAATTTCTTTTGCTAAATTGTCATGAATACAACAATATGCGTTTCTAAGTAATGGACTTGGACCATACAACAATATCCCATCTTAAGCATCAGTAGAAGCTACAGTGTGGAAAATTTAAATGTTTATCCGTAGATTGGTAAACTACGGATGAGCAAAGAACAACAAATATAATTTAATTTCATAGTTTGGTAATCTTTGAAAATGTAAGGTATACTTCATCAGCAGATGTCAATAAGACAATCTGAGATGATTTATGGGATCCGTAGATGATTTGCGGAAGAATTTGTTGACGGTCCCACTTCATTATATTAATAAAATTAATGTGTCTGGGAGTATAAATAATGTTATTTGACTTCAAAATTCATTATTCACTTTTTAGTTCACTTTTTCAGACCTAGAAAAACACACTCTCAACAAACTTTTCTTCCTTCTATAACATTCAAATTTTACCAAATCAAAACATTAAACAAACATATATTTATGCTCATAATCCATTGTGTTCAAGGTAAAACATGTCATAATGATTCAATAATGAACCATTCAAATCTCAATTAATCTCTCAACTGTTCGTATTCTCAGTGTGATTCTAACAAAATCTTCTTCTTCTGAACAGATGGATAATTGATTTGTGAAAGAGCACAATGTGTGTGCTTTCTTAGACCCTAACGATCCTGTTTCAGTAGGGTGTCAAGACATTATCATATATCTAAGAAGATCTAGGCTGTTCTATGCCTTATCAGCAGAGCCTGTGATTCACCAATCGCGCATCAGTGATTTCTAGAACTCCGCCCAAATAGAGAAAGACGGTCAAGTTATTATGGCTGATGTGAAGAATCAAAGACTGAGAGTGGATGAACAGACAATAAGAAGGGTTCTTGAGTTGGGAGATATAGAAGTTGGTCACCTTGATGTGTTTGACAATGAATACATAGAAAAAGTCTTTCTTCTGATGGGGTATGATGGTGACTTCGAGAAGGGAGAAATAAAGAAAGGAAGACTCTGCAAGCCGTATAGATTTCTCTGCCACACTTATCTTAAGTGCATCTCAAACAGAAAATCTGGACTTGACAGATTTTCAAGGCATATCTCTTCAGGCATTATTGGTGTTTTTGAGGGAAGAAACTACAAGTACTCAAACTACATCTTCAACTGCTTATGTGATCATATCAAAGTATAGAAGGCTGACAAGATGTATATGTTTCCACGGTTTCTGCAACTAATCATCAATGTTGATCTGCCTGGAATTACTGTGGATGGTGATGTGTTCGTTCAAGCACACCTTGGCAGATCCGTACTGAATAAAATACCTAGGAAATATGAAGGAGGAGACATGCCCATGTTTGATCATGTGGTAAATGCTCATGGAAACATTCCTCAAGAGCTTGTGTGGGAAGATCAACAGAAGGTTATATTAACCAACTATGTTCAAGACACTCACTCACCAGATATATCACACATACACCATCAACCTCAACCATCCCTACCAAATTCACCTGACATCCAAAACACATAACCTATCTCTCCTATTCACCCTCTATTACCAAATTCACCAGCTAGCCAAAATACTCAACCAATCTCTCCAATTCACCCTCTATCACCGAATCAACAACAAACGCCCCAATCACAATCACCAGCCAGCCAAAACACTCAACCAATCTCTCCAATTCACCCTCACTCACCAAATCAGCTTCAAATGCAATTTTTTCAACAACCTCCAAATCTAGGAAATTCATCAACTGAGAGCATTTACACCAGGGAGACAGAGTAAGCCTCACAAGCAAGTACAGTTTAACTGTCGTTAACCAAAACTGAATCCCCTATACTCTCAAATGAAACTAAACCAATCTCTCCAGTCACTAACCATCAACAACTACAATAACCGCATCAAGAACCGGAAGATCAAGCTATTGAGGCCAGTTCAAGCTCAGCAAGTGTAGCCCCTGAAAAAGTAAATGTTGATAAGATTGCTTCTCAACATCAGGAAGAAGAAGAAGAGGCAAACTATGTTGATGTGATTACCTACAATGAAGATGATCTAAGTGATACGGATATCCTTGTCAGCAAGAGTTACCTGGTTGCTGAATACAACAAGCTGATTCACAAGTCTAACTACAGAAAGAAAAGAATTCAAGAGCTGAAAGGGATTGTAAAAGAAAAGGATGTTCAGCTGATGCAACAAAAAGCAATCATCACAAGATTAAGAGATGATGCTTAATGCAACAATGAAGTCATTGATGCTCTGCTAAATCTTGTTAAAGAACAAAAGAAAGTTATTGCTATCAAAAGGCTAAAATAGAAAAAGCTTGTGTTGGAGAGCAACCAAGCTAACAAGACTATTGAAGAACAGCATGCTGAGATACAAAGAAAGAATGAAGAGGTTGAGGAGCTGAAGATGAAAATAAGTGCCCTGGAATCTAAGTCTGTTACTACATCAGTACAACCAAAAGAACCTGCAATATTCTCTAAGCAAATGATTCTATACTCAAGAAAAAGGAAGTATTTGGGTTCAACAATTACAAACAATCAATATTGAAGAGACAACCATGAAATCAAGGCATACATCTTCAGAACACACTCCTTTAGTGGATGTTCACCATTAAAGAAAGTAACTCATGATGAAGATGAAGCTGAGAGTGATGTTGAATTGAAAGAGCTGATTAAAGATGAAACTAACAAAGATCAAGAAGAATCAAAGACTGATGTTCTTCTTACAACAAAAGACATTATGGAAGAGAGGCCTGAGTCATCTGTGTTTATGACCCTGATCAATCATGAGTTCCCATTTGACATGGTTGAAAGAATGAACTTGACTGAGATGAAAGATATGCTAAAAGAGTTTGAGCTTGCTAGATTCATAATTCCAAATTGTGACTATGAAGTATTCACCACTTTTCAAGCCATTCAGAAAATCAAGAAAGATCTAGGTCATTGTGAACAACAAATCTGAGCAAGTACAATATGGTATGTTGGCTACAGGGTCACAACTATAAGGGTCATGAGCTAAAGGAAGAAGTGTTGCTAAGCTGAGAAGATGATAGAACATGTAATGTGTTGAACTTGATACTGGAGTCAGATTCAGAACTGAAGCTCCACACCCACCTTATGAGCAACAAATCAAACTTCCTACTGATCCTATAACTATTGAATCTAAAGATCAGCACAAGGAAAGAAAAACTGATCAGAGAAACAAGAGTAGTCATTTCTGGCAAAGTGTGGCCGTTGGGAAGAACAGTCAGAGAAATCACTGAGAAGAAGTCTACATTGATAGAATCGTTGACCACATTACTAGTCCATCCTCTTGGGAAGACAACAGAATCATGGCATGGAAATATGATCAAGAATGGGACAGTGCTATCATCAAGAGGACATCTGGAAGAATTGAATACTTCTATGATGTACAAACATTACTGAGACTTCCTGCGAGAGACATCAAAGACGTGCAAAGCCTAATCATCTCAAACTATCCAATCCATCCAATAGGAAGAGACTTTTCTATTTCAGTGGGGTAGGATGAAAACAAGATTTGTAGAGATGTACTGAAGAGGCTAAGAGGGAAGATGCGAACATAAGAAAAGACTTCAAAAGGAAAAAGATCAAACATCAACTCCTCTACTATGGTTGATGATGAACTCTTAAGGAGGGTTGGCTACTCAATTAGAAAAACAGCAGCTATCAAGTCATAGCGAGAAATCAATACACTATTCCTATAACTGAGTGGGGATATGTGGAGATGACAAAAGAAATGGGGGAGTATTGTTAGGTCTAAGATGAGTAGATCTATTCCATTTTGTATAGGCTTAGTACTTGAATTAATATCTGTAATAAATGGTTGTAATTCAATATTGTGTATGCATTATATATATAGGTTAACCCATTTGTATGTGTGATGATTTATGTATGGTTGCAGGTACAAACATTATACTTGGTCAATTTCGGAAATTGACTAAGTGTAAGAAAACATCTACGGATGAACATTTGTTATTCCGTAGATATGTTTCTTACAAGTAAAATGCATCCAAAGATCTTTTGTGTATGAACAACCAGCACTGAGGATGGAAGAACAAGATTGCTTCGGAAGAACAAAGATTGCTTCTAAAGAACAATGTACCCTTGGAAGAACAAGACTTCTGTGGAAGAACAAAACATCTACGGAAGTCAATAAGATTGCTGCGGAAGAAAATGTACCCTTGGAAGAACAAGACTTCTGCGGAAGCACAAACATCTACGGAAGAATCAATAAGATTGCTGTGGAACAATGTACCCTTAGAAGAACAAGACTTCTGCAGAAGAACAAAACATCTACGGAAGACAATATTCCTATGGAGTCCAAACACTTGTATAATACAAGTGTTACAAGTCAACAAGGAAGTTATGCGAATCCCAAGAAATCCGATGATTCCTTAACAGAAACAATTCAAATCCTGAGAGATCTGGTGTTCCTTTACAGAAACATCATTGTCAATGTAAATGGATCCTAGGTTTTGAATCATGGGTGGCTTCTACAGCAACAGCAATAGCAATACGACAATTCCACAACAGCAAACATCACATCAAATCTCACAATCAAACCCTAGCAGCCGTCGCATCATTCATCACAAAATTTAATATCATTCATTCATTATTTGTAATCATTAACATGTTTTAATGAAATACATATATTCATTAATTGTGTTTCTTTTAGTGTGTTCTTGAATCTTTATTGATATTGAAAACAATTAAACCAAGCCAACGTTGATTCCGCAAACGTTGACTGCCTTCAACTGACACTGATAATTCTTGATTGCGATCCTTGGATTCTCAATGCAAGAAAACAAACTTTGGGGTAGAAATTGTAAACTTTGGAAACTTGGAGGCTAAACAATAAATTTTGCCAAACCTCTATAAACCGACCCCTTGGACTAATAATCATTTGGTGGACTTAAACTAACTTGTATAATGATCCAATATTGTAAATCATGTATTCTTTCCTAATAAACCTAAATTTCTATAAAAGGAAACCTTTTATACAAGTCTTAGCAAATCAAAAGCTAGTTAGACGTTAAACCTCTTGACACACCTAGTGCACCTTCCATAACCTTAGAATTAGTGGCTTAACACTTATATCTTAAAGGTAGGGTGCTAGACTTGAGACTCTTTCCCGGTACATGAAGAATCCTTTGCTTGAATCTTAAGGTGAGTGTTCTAGTGATCCCTTTTTAATATTGTTTTTAGGATGAAATATGCTTTGCTTAAACAAAAATCATTTATGAGCTATTGTATAATACTTGAATGTTAAGGTTAATGTTAGGACCTAATTTATTCGTATCACGATCATTAATTCTTGTGTTAACCGCTTGTTTTATATGGGTAGATCTACTTGGGGAATCCCCCACACACAGTGTCTTCCATGATGAAAGGAAGGGTACACACTGAGATCCTGCGGGTTCGTTTGTGGCATGTGGCAAGTTTTATAAGATACTAGGTGAACCATCTGACAGATATAGTCCACTGTTTTGAGGATCAGTTCTTCCTTCGGGATTAACCGGTACAACATAACTTTTAAAGAGCCTAGCCAGGACTGAGTGCAAGGTTGATTGTGATCCCCCATAATAGTGAAACTATGATTCTTTTAAATCAAATATGGATTTATTGAATCCATTTGTTTTTAAGCTTTAAGAACTTGAATTCACCAAACTTTTTAGTAACCAATTTTTTTGAGCATATTTCAGGTAATCCATGAAGGGAGTCTAGCGGTTGTAGAAGACCTAGACCTAGCACCATGACCATGGAATTGGCTCTTTTGATTTAAAAAAATTTGAGCAATCACATTTATTGTTGATGGATACATTTTGTACTAATGATGTATGTACATTTTATTTGGGGGCTAAATCCACTTCTAGCCCTGGTTTCTTTTAAACATTAATGTCATGTGATTTTCTCCTTTTGTGCTCTTATGATGGTTCTTTTCTGCTGCCATATGTGTTGCTAGTCTGTGACGTCCCACCCTACCTAGGCCCGGGGTGTGACAGCTTGGTATTAGAGCCAAAGGTTGTAGAGAAGTCGGGAATACCATAGTAGATCCTAGGCTACAACACTAATACCTTAGGACTGACCTTATGGGAAAGTGTTGAGATAATTGGGTTGGGTAAATTGATTATTACACTTGATCAACATGATCACGAATTTACCAGACGCGTAAGTTCCAGCATAGACCTTTAGGTAATGATTGGACCTTTTCTATTTGGAACTTATGATTTTTGAACTTTCTTGAGAAGTGGTCTAAAGGTTTTTCCTAAAATAAACTACTATACATGTTGCTATTTGAATAAGCTACTGAATTTGATGGTATTACTTATTGATAGCTTAGGTTATTGATACAATTGGGATATCTATTACTATTGCCATCACTCCCATAAGTACGATTATTACTACAATCATAAGCTATGAGAAACCAAATTACACATGAAATTTCTTGCAGGACATCAGAGCTATGGATGAAAAGGCAAGGCACCGGCATACCCCACTGACGAGACTATACCATATGGGAGCCTCAGGAAGGCGACATCACGAACGGAGTACAAGGAATATGTGAGGAGATGCGGACATCGAGCTGGATATCCATTACATCTGACGACATGAGCCATCAGGAGCCACCGCCATTTGACTCCCTCCGACACCACCCTCATGACGAGCACTAGATGCCACCAAGGCGCAACATGTATGATGGCCCTAGTGTGCTAGTTGGTGACATGTACTCCAAGTCTAGCCGCCCGGGCAAGCGCCATAGGTTCCTCCGACGCTGCACTAGATGAGATTCTGAAGAAAGTTCGTCGTCACAAGCTGACCTCCAGCATGCCACTTGGACCTCTCGGTCTACCTAGTTTCAAGCCATGATGGTTTCGCACGAGTTCCAGCGGTTGGAGCAAGAATAGAGGAAGAAGAACTCAGGATGGCTAGGTTGGTTGTAGAAGAAGTGGATGTGAGTGCGTGGAGAGGATGTGGGATTATCTATCCTTTAGACAGTTGAATGAAACTATTTCTATTATTATCGATACTATTATTATTATTATTATTATACTATTATTATTATTATTATTATTATTATTATAGGGGTGATGGTACCTTCTAACTTAAGTAGAGCATAATTTTGATTCAACTATACTTGATGATACTATTGACTAAATTTACTTATGAATCTATTTCTGTGGATGCTAAATTTTGCTGAGCTATTTGTATTGAACTGCTATGTGTCATCTTATGCTTAGGGAATCTTGACCCATTTCAATTCTGGATGAATTGTCTTAAATTGATGTAATGGAACATTGTTAGAGATATTTAGTGGTTTGTATATTACACTCTCTCCTTCTACGACGTGGTATATTAGGGTAATGGATGCATGGGCTACTCAAAACCAATTATGAGTTCCTAATAAATTTACAAATGATACTATCAAAATGCTGACTAGGAGAGGAACCCGGATTGGAAGACAAGAGTTACTAGAGGCCGCCATAAGGAGGCAAGGCAAAACGAAAACCAACCACCTACTCCACCAGGAACTTCTTATGGGGAGAATGTTAATCAAGGGAATGATGAGAGAATTGCCAACCTCGTAGCATAACAGATTGGTAATGCCATTCCGACCATCATCACCTAGATCAGTACGAACCGGAGTAACCCCAGTGGTAATGATGGATTTAAGAACGAAGAGGCAGCAACGAGGAGCTGAAGCACTGAAAAATGGATGCTCCTACAAAACCATCATGGCATGTATGCCCAAGGATTTCTATGGCACTGAGGGTGTGATAGAGACGTACCGATGGATCGATGAAATGGAAGCTCTCTTAGACATCAGTAAGTGTAAGATGGACCACAAGGTGAGGTTCACATCTCAATCACTCAAGGGATAGGCTCTAGAATGGTGGAAGACGGTTACTCTGCCCCGGCGAAGACATGCTGCTAACCAAATAAGTTGGACCGAATTCAGGGAGCTGATAACCAACAAATACTGCCCCATCAATCAACTCGAGAAGTTGGAGTCAGAATTCCTAAGCTTGGAGATGAAAGGTCCTAATTACACTGAGTACATCAACTGCTTTTTAGCCCTATCTTGACTGGTGCCACACCTGGTGACACTAGAATCTAAGGGCATAGCACGTTTCAATTGGGGGTGACATCCTAGAGTCAGGGGAATGGTCCGATCCTCTAGGCCCTTAACCTTTCCAGTTGCGGTTGACTTCACCAGCAGTTTGATTGATGATTTAGTTAGGGCTGATGGACTGAGCAAGCCAAGGCTAGAGAGAAAAAGAAGCCGATGGGTGAGAAAAGGAAGTGGTTTGATGTGAGGAGAGCAATTGGCAGTAGTAGCGGGTCAAGCAAGAAGAGTTTTGAAGGTGTGAGGCGTGATGACCAAGGTGGTAGGGCACGAAGGCTGTACTCGGGTACAAGCCTGTTCCGCAACAAGTACAAGTTGCATCATCAAAGGGATGCAACTCGATGCCCTGCTTCCGATGCGAACGGCTAAGTCAATTAATTAAAGATTGTACGTATGCGCAAGGTAAACAATGCTATGAATGTGAAGACCCGGGACATATGAGGAATAAGTGTCCCAAGCTGGGGAACGATAAGAAAGCCAGACTCAATAAACCTAAGGGATGATTATTTATGATGGAACCTGCCGATGCTCGCAAAGAACCTGATGTGGTCAATGGTACGTTCCTTATAAACAACTATCCTACTACCATACTATTTGATACTAGAGCAACTGCTAGTTTTGTCTCTAGTACTTTTAGGCCTTTGATTGACTTGAGTGCATGTATCCTTACTGATCTGTTTACCATAGAACTAGTTAGCGGTATCATCATAGAAACTAATGAAGTCATCAAGGATTGCTTAATGAATCTAGATGGTAACGTTATATCCTATGATATTTCATCTGAAAGCTACCAAGAGTCTTAAGAAGGGATGCCCAGCTTTCAAAGTCTATGTAACGAAAGCTAAAGAGGAGAAGAAGATAGAGGATATTCTAGTGGTTTCTAAATGCCTGGAACTATTTCCCGATGACCTACCAGGACTCCCTTTGAATTGACAGGTTGAGTTCCAGATAGATCTACTGCCTGTTGTTGCACTAGTAGCCAAGGCTCCGTACCGACTCAACCCTCCTGAGGTGAACGAACTAATGCTACAAATCCAGGAGCTACTTGACAAGGGATTCACATGGCCAAGTGTTTCTCCATGGGGTGCCATGATTGTATTTGTGAAAAAGAAGGATGGAACCCTACGTATGTGCATTGATTACAAGGAGCTGAACAAGCTGACAATAAAGAACCGATACCCTTTTCCTAGAATAGATGACCTATTCGATCAACTACAAGGAGCAAGTCATTTCTCCAAAATAGATTTGAGATCAGGGTACCATCAGCTGAATATAAGAGACGAAGACATACCCAAAACAACCTTTAGAACAAGATATGGACATTATGAGTATCTGATCATGCCCTTTGGACTGACTAACACACCAACGGCGTTTATGGATCTCATGAACTGAGTATGTAGCCCATATCTTGACAAATTTATGATTGTGTTTACCGACGACATTCTGATCTACTCCCGTAGTAAGGAAGAGCATGAGAGGCACCTCACGCTGATTCTTGAGTTACCCAAGAATAAGTAACTATATGCCAAATTCTCCAAATGTGAATTTTGTATGCGATAGATCCAAAGGCATGTGGTAAATGAAAATGGGATTCAAGTTGACCATTCTATGATCGAGGCTATCATGAACTTGAAAATTCCTGAAACCCCCACCAAAA
The DNA here is from genome assembly GCA_025506515.1 of Flaveria trinervia. Taxonomy (NCBI): domain Eukaryota; kingdom Viridiplantae; phylum Streptophyta; class Magnoliopsida; order Asterales; family Asteraceae; genus Flaveria; species Flaveria trinervia. Next base: position 78,554,310 of record CM046448.1, read on the forward strand.
TAAGGCAATTCCTTGGATTGGCTAGATACTACAAAATATTTATCAAGGACTTCTTACGCATTGTGCAACCATTAACTGCTCTGACTAAGAAAAATACAACCTTTGTGTGGGAATGAGAGCAGAATGAAACGTTCAAAATGCTCAAGGAGAAACTATGTAGTGCACCTATCCTCAACCTCGCAGAAGGAGTCGAAGATTTCGTAGTCTATTGTGACGCCTTGCGTCAGGGATTAGGATGCGTGCTAATGCAGTGCAGCAAGGTAATTTTTTATGCTTCAAGACTACTGAATGATCATGAGAAGAACTACAAAACTTACAATCTAGAATTGGGTGCTATGGTGTTTGTACTCAAAATGTGGAGGCATTATCTCTATGGCACGAAGTGCATTATCTACACTGACCATAGAATTTTGCAACACATTCTGGATCAGAAGATGCTAAACATGTGCTAGAGAAGATGGGTTAAGCTATTAAATGATTATGAATGCGAAATCCACTACCATCCTGGCAAGGCCAATGTAGTGGTAGATGCCTTAAGCCAGAAAGAAAGAGAAAAACCTCTTCGCGTCCGTGCCTTAAGGATGAGTGTGTACACCGACCTTATCGCAAGACTGAAAGAAGCTCAAGCCAAAGCACTAAAGGAAGATAAATTAGCAAATGAATTGTTGATAGGAATGGTGAAGCATTTAGAGAGGAATAACAATGGTACATATAAATATGGATGGAGAATGTGGGTACCAAAGTGTGGGGGAATTAGAGAGCTAATGCTCGACGAAGCCCACAAATCTAGGTACTCAGATTCACCCCGGAAGTGACAAGATGTACCAAGATCTAAAGGCACGTTTCTGGTGGCCTGGGTTCAAGAACTTAATTGTCGTATATGTTGGCAAGTGTCTAACGTGCACCATAGTAAAGGCTGAGAATCAGAAACCTTCGGGGACGCCACAACAGCCCAAAATTCCAGAGTGGAAATAAGATAATGCCATGATGGATTTTGTTACTAAGTTACCCAGAACTTTTAGGGGTCATGATGCTATTTGGGTAATAGTTGATAGGCTAACTAAATCAGTTCCCTTCTTGCCAATTCGAGAAGACTATGACCTATTGAAGCTGGCTCAACTATAAATCGATAAAATAGTGATCAGGCATGGTGTGCCTCTGTCAATCATCTCCGACCGTGATAGCTGCTTCACTTCTTGTTTCTGGAAATCACTCAAGCAGGCTTTAGGAACCCGTCTGTATTTATGCACTGCATGCCACCCACAAACTAATGGTCAAAGTGAAAAAACCATTCAAATCTTGGAAGATATTCTAAGAGCTTGCATTATTGACTTTGGCAGGAACTAGGACAACCATTTTCCTTTGGTGGAGTTCTCCTATTATAATAGTTACACTTTTACTACTGTTTTTGGGATGAAACATGCTATGTTAAAACTGAAATCATTTCTGAGCTATTTTATGATTCTTGAATGTTGTGGTTAATGTTAGGACCTGCTTTTATTCATATCATGGTCATTAATTCTTGTGTGAATCACTTGTTTTATATGGGTAGATCCACTTGGGGATTCCCCCACACACAGTGCCTTCTGTGATGAACGGGAAGGGTACCACACTGAGATACTGCGGGGTGATTTGTGGCATGTGGCAAGTTGTTATAAGATACTAGGTGAACCATTTGGCAGGTATGGTCCATTGTTTTGAGGCTCAGTTCTTCCTTCGGGATTAACTGGTACAACATAACTTTTGAAGAGGCTAGTCGGGAGGGAGTGCCGGGTTGATTGTGATCCCCCACAATAGTGAAACTATGATCTTTTAAATCAAATGTGGATTCTATTCAATCGTTTTGTTTTTAAACTTTAAGTACTTTTTTTCACCAACATTTTAGTTGACATAATATTCTTTTGATCATATTTCAGGTAATCCATGAAGGGAGTCTAGCGGTTGTAGAAGACCTAGGCCTAGCACTATGACCATGGCATTGGCTTGTTTTGATTGTAAAAGATTTTGAGCAATTCACATTATTGTTGATGGATACATTTTGTACTAGTGACATATGTACATTTTATTTGGGGGCTAGATCCACTTCTAGCCCTAGTTTCTTTTAAGCATTAATGCCATGTGACGTTCTCTTTTTTGTGCTCTTATGATGGTTCGTTTCGCTGCCATATGTTGTTGCCAGTCTATGATGTCCCACCCTACCTGGGCTCGGGGTGTGACACCTTTGATCCACCACTCTATAAGGATCATCTTCTTGAGTTTTGGAAGACTGTCAAGAGGTCATCATTGATAGGGAGAAGGCATTGTTTGCTACAGTGTAGGGGAGGACAATCTTCATCACTCCAGCCATTATCAACACACATCTTCAGCTGGATGATCAGGAAGGACCTTCAAGAAAGGGAAGGTCTTTTCCTAGTGGAAGTACTTACTACATATGGTCATCCACAGCTTGTCTAACAAGAATGGGGGCTAGGACCAGATTCCTAAAGGTCCCTCCTTCATAGTGCATAGGATGGTTCAAGGGGTCAAGTTTAGGCACACTTAGTTTGTTTATACAAATTTGCTTGCTAACTTGGACTCCTTGGAGTATTACATGTGTTCCTAGATATGTTTAATACATTCTCAACTATGAACTAGGCTCACATTTAAAGGAAACAGGTAATAGTCTTAATTGGGACAGATGAGCCCGACATCTTTAAAATCATGAAAAAGCCAACTATTGGCTTCTCTAGGGTAGAAATAGCCCTTTTCCCCAAACTATTAGAGCTAATTGCTCAAGGTGACAACCTAGCAACACGAGCTAGTATTGAAGCCACACCTACTACCTCTCAACCACCTAAACAGCCACAAATCATCCACACCTATCAAAGAAGATCCAAACGAACCCCTTTACAAGCTATTGAGTTTGTGCAGGCCCCCATATCACTACCCATACATGAGGAAGTGGAAACTAGAGCTCCCACTTCTCCTAAGGAGCAAACCACTCCCATCTCTTCAAGGTTCAGTGTTGAGGTTCCTCATGCTCAGCTTGATGAGCTCATAAGCCCGACAGCCTCTAGCCTTCACTCTAAGTCTTTGCACTCAAGTGAACAACCTTTAGGGGAAAGCTACCATCCCTAGCCTTTAGTTCTCAACAACCAATCCCCAACCTTGAATTCAATTCTAATGAAAACATTGTATGTTGTGAGTACCATGAGTCTCTCTTCTCTTCCCCTACTCAAAGAGAGATGAGTACTCCTGCCTCTCCCCTATCTAGCCCACATCATCCACCTACCACTGATGTTGATCTCCCTAAACCTATTTAAGAGATCCATATGGAAGAGGCTCTCACTTCTACATGTGATTACATCATTAAGACCTCAACCATGTCAACTCAGCTCATTGACACTCCATCTGAAGTTTTCAGTGAATAGAGGAAAAGCAGCAGCCAAGAACTTCATGTTGGTGGTGAAACTAAGGGTGTTGGTCCAATCATCTCATCCCCCAATGATTCTTCTGATGAATAAGATGGGAATTTGAGGCTAAAGGTGCAAAAACTATCAAAAACATGCACCTATTTAGTCTCTAAGGTTAGTTACTTGGAAACTCAAAGGACTACCTTAAAAAATAGGGTCAATGATCAGCAACTTGAGATATCTTATCTTAGGGAAAAACTAGCTGGGAAACCTTTAAGGTGAGTTCAACCAGGAACACATGAACCAGTGTATGTGATTGACCTAACTCCTAGGTCACCTATGCAAGTGGGTGATGCTACCAAAAATAAGGGAGGAAGTAATTACAATCATAGAACCTGTGAGTTCTTCATAGACTCTCGACATAGATGACTCACCATCCTCACTTGTAGTTGTTCACACTCAGGAACTTCCTCAAGTTCACATTGAAGTGGACTCTCTAGACTTTCTCATTCGGAGTCTCTTTGAAGAATGTATTCCAAGGGCTATGCCATCCCCACTACAAGAACTGCCAAACTATATTGTTAGGTGGAGACATGATGATAACAGAAGAGCCCTCATACTTCAAAGTGTTCAAGGGCAGCAAGAAGTCTTCAACTTTCAGACCTTGAACTACTACGAAGGTCTTAATCTTGTCAACATGCCATTTGCCAACCCAAGTCAATCTAGGCAAGCTAGCAGGTTGGCTCAAAGGATTAAAGACAAGATTATTGAAGACTTCAGCCTCAGAAGGAGACAAAGGCAGTCAAGTTATTCATTGGTCAACTGGATGTTGAGGCAGACCCTGAGATTAGCTTCAAAGGGAAACCTCAGCTGAAGGCCTAGTGATAGAGCCTAAATGCCCTGTCACACCTACAACTACTTCGAAAATCCATTCCCTTCGTGAAACACCTGCTGGTGAAGGTGAATCACAACCTCTCTCTGGGCAGAGCATGGATGCTACTCCAAGAAATGAAGGCCACAAGGTGTATCACCCTGAGTCACAAAGGAGATTGAGGAGGAGGAGAGAGAGGAAGAGGAAGCTAAGAAGAGAAAGTTCCTCTACTGGGTCTACAGGCTTTATGGAAGTTGTAATCAGGGCTGCTCCCAGACTAGATACTCAAAATCATGAGTTAAGGGCAGTAAGGATTACTAGTCTGCAAACCAGGAACAATGATATAGATGATATCATCTCCCTCCCCTTAGAGGAATTAAATGTACAGGCTGACATGGAAATGTCAAGAGAGAATGCTTCGGAAGTCTTTCCAGCATGCATGCACAAGTCTACTGAAGTAGAATACTTTGGAAGTTTCACACTTTCCTTAGAAAACATTTTAAGTGTGAAATCTTACAAATCCAAGACCAATATTATTCGAAGTCAAACATAAAGTCTTACGAAGCTTCAAAGACAAAGTCTTCTGAAGCCAACACTTGAAGACAGATTTCTTCCGAAGACTTTTGATCACATGCTTTATTTGATGTACCTTTTCCATAAAGTTGGACCCTTTTCCGCTGCAACTCTAATAAGACACCAACTTTACAAAAGTTGGTGAAAGTTCCATGCTTTTGGTAACTGTACATGAGGTCTTGAGCCTGTTTCATTCTACTTTATGTACCTTTATCCTTTTTGTAATATATTAGGATATGAGCTATGGCATGTCATAGTCACTAGTCAAAAGGCATTCTACCTTTTGACTCTACATTGATTTTATTGTTGTCTAAATTATGCATCCAGTTTGCTTTTAAAGTATGGCCGGCTGTAGGATGTAGTATAAGTATCTTTGGTCCTTTGTATCTTATACCATTGATTTGTAAACACTTGTAAGAAAGTAGAGAGATATACAACATTCTTGAAAACCAATATTTGTGTTGTTTGTTCTTGTTCTGTCTCATGATTACTTGTGTTTAGTATTCTTCACTAAAATTGGCTTCTAGTTCCCCATTTGATCTATTATGTGTTATGCCATATCATCCTCTTTGTATTGTTGTGTTGTAAGTGACCACCCTTAAACGGTCCTACAACTACGGACGAGCACATTAGGGTGATCAAGCAGAAGATCAAAAGAGGTGAACTTATTGACTTACGCTCCCCACCAAGTCAAGTTCCTTAAGAAGTGGAGGTTAAGGTTGAACCTTTTGAGACAACACAACTTGGACCTCCTGCTGAGCCTTAGCAAGCTTCATCTTCTAACCCACAGTAGGGTCCTACCCCTCTCATTCTGAACTTGTGATAGAGGAAGACCCAACTGAGAAAGAGAAGGATGATCAACAAGGTGTTGTAGGCTAGTCTTCTCGGTTAAAGAGTTCAAATAGGAAGAAAAGGATGGATTCTAAACCAAAGTCTAAGAAGAAGAAAATAGAGCCATCCACTTCCAAACCTCAGGTTGAGTTAAAACCTCTTGAGGAAGTGCAATACAGGAAGTACCAACAACTCCTATTCAAGTAGCTCCTCTAGCATATCCTAGACTTACTCTACTAGTCTAGACAAATGGCATGTTATCATAGATCAAGGTATTGAAGATGTCTACACATGGCAAAACATGTTCAACTTACCTTTGTATGATCTCTTTGAGATGAGAAAACACTATGAGAATCTAAGTGATCCTGACCATCTAATAAATAAAGGATTGGTCATTATCATGATGAGGACTGTTGATATCTAAAGTCTTCAAGTATTTTGGTAGCATCAGCCTAGGGGGAGTTTGTATGGGTTTTATACAAGGCCAATGCATGCAAAATACCTAAAACATCCTCACAGTATGTCCTGCATGCATGCACCAAGTGCTGAAGTAGAATGCTTCGAAAGTTTTACACACTACCTTAGAAAATACTCTAAGTGTAAAATCTTCCAAAGCCATGACCAATATATTCCAAAGCCAAAGATGAAGTCTTCTAAAGCTTCAAAGACAAAGTCTTCTGAATCCAACATATGAAGACATATTTCTTCTAAAGACCTTTGAGTACATGCTTTATTTGATGTACCTTTACCATAAAGCTGGACCACCTTTCCACTGCAACTCTGATAAGTCACCACTTACATAAGTTGGTGAAAAGGTCCATGTTTTTGGTAACTGTACATTAAGGTCTTAAGTCCTTTACTTTCTACTTTATGTACTTTTATCCTCTTTGTAATATATTAGGATGTGAGCTATGGCATGTCATAGTCACTATTCAAAAGGCAATCTGCCTTTTGACTCTACTTTGATTATGTTGTTGTCTAGATCAAGTAGCCAGCTAGCCTTCAAAGTAGGGCTGGCTATAGGTGGTAGTATAAAGTATCTCAGGTCTTTGTAACTTTCCATTCATGCTTGAACAATTGTAAATAATTTGAGAGCAATATACAACATCCTTGAAAACTAGTTACTTATGTTGTTATGTTCTTGTTCATTCTCATATTTACTTGTGTTCTAAGTGTCAATCTAGTGCTACCAAGTTCCCTATTTGATCTATTAAGTGTTCTAAACAAACTCTCCTCGTTGTGTGTTGTGTTGCAACTCCTTTAAACAGTCCTGTAAAGCTGTTAACAAGTTTGTTCTTGAGGATGTGTATGGATGAACAGTGACTGTCATAGTATTTCAATAGATTTTCAGCTTGTATAGTAAATAGAGGTAGTCGAATACTCTACCAACAATTCAATCACCAGATCAATCTATTTCAGCATAGATCAAAGCAAATCTGAAGAAGAACTAAGAGCCAAAGCTCTTATACCAATTGACTTGGTGTGAGAATGAAATTCGCTATGATATGAATCAACAAGGACTGAATATGATAATTGAGTCAATGATAGTAAGGTGCAATCATACAATCAAAGAACATTGAATGCAAGAAATACTAATAAATTTTCTTTGTATTAATGAGGCAAAACGATTACAATGAATGCTAGGGTTTGAGCATTAAACAGAAACAATACACCTTGTGAATATAAGACTAAACAAAATATTCTGATTGTCTAAGGTTAGTCAATAGTCACCTCACATACGTGAGGTTTTCTATTGTATTTATAGGCTGACAAGATGCCTTTACAAAAACAATAAATTACCCCTGTACCATAATCTAATCTAAGTACAAAAAGTCTTCATCAGCATATGTTGTTGTCCATCTGCATTAACTAATGCAGATGAGTTAATCTTCATCAGCATTTTTTGTTCTTCTATCGCATTAGTATTTGGTCATCAACATTGAAAAATGTGGATAAGTAAACACTTGGTGCATTTGTTGATGACCACCTACATTAGTTAATGTGGATGTACAATTCCTTGTCAGCATTTGTTTGCTTGTCTGCATTTGTTAATGTGGGAGAACAAATACTTGTCAGCATTTGTGCTTTGGTCATCCGCATTTACAAATAGGGATAGCTGACACTTGTCTTTTTCTTTGTGTAGATTCTTCATCCACATATCTTCTTGGACTCATAGAATTCTAGCAGAACAACCATCAATCCACCACTTGAATTTGCATGTATGATCCTTTTAAGGTCTAACACCCAAGTTGAAACCCCTCAGGATGAATCACTATACTCTCCTAAGCAGCCAAAAAGGAACAACACTCTCAAAGGCTCAATGTCATTAGACATTGATCAAAGTTCTGGTCATTAGGCATAACCTCTATATCCTTTACTCACCTACTTATTGGAATTGATGAGGATATTATGGCTCTTCAAGGTAATGTAGTTGATCCACAACACCCTCTTAAGGATCAACTGAGCCAAAAGATACCTCTTATCTCTAGCGCCCATCAGCAAGCCCAAACTTAGGTGAGTCCCACTAATATGGAGGGGACTCATGTAGATCTGGCTACCACTACTTAAGGAGCCTCGTTAGATCCTCAGGACAGTGTTAACATCTCTGAGACTGAATCTACAGCAATTGCCCTTTGATGACTTTAAAAAAGACATCATTAGGTAAGGGAAACCAAGGTGCAAGGACACCATATTCGATGGTTAGGATGAACATACTAGGTATGTTACCTTATCTCCCCATGATTCTTTAAAATAAGATAAGGGAAGTCTGGAACTTACCAGACCTACTTTCTAAAGTCCCAAACCTTGAATCCAAGGTTAAGACTTTAGAGGATAGGTCAGCCACTTAGCAACTTGAGATTGAAAGTCTCATGGCCAAACAAGCTTAGAAACAGATTGAGAGATCTATTAGGCATGTACCAATTCAGGTCTCCTTGACCTCTTCCTTTAGCTAATCAAACTCTTAGGATGATGCTACCAAAAAGGAGGAGAGTGTTTAGAGACAATCACAAGAGGTACCACAAAGCATAGCACTTTCAACTCTAACTTCAAGATAAACTGCTCAACAAGCAATAGTTTTCCCTGAGCCTCCTCCAATTGTTCTTCAAATGGATGCAAGGATGCTCAAAGATCTAAACAGGTTCTTTTCCAAGTTCTTGATGGGATCTTCATTTGAATAGCCAATCCTAGATGTTGATGTGGTGTACTTTGGAGCTGAAGCGCTTCAAAGGTTGAATGAACCTTCTACCAATGTCTAAGAAGTTGGTCAACCTAAGGCTCATATTGAACCTAAGATTGAATTCAAAGGGGAAATGAGGAGTGATGGCCTAACAACAAAAATAGTTGGGACAGAAAGTACTATCCAACAGACTTCCAGTGCTGAAATCAAAGCCTCTGAAGAACCAATTCAATCTTTTGAAGCTGAGATGGAAGCTGCGGAAGGATTATTCTCTTTATCCAATGATCCAATTATCACAAATGAAATTCTTGAACTAGCATCTAAGGTCTCAACCTCCTAATCTAAAACCTCTACACAAGAACCTCCAAACTCTAAAACTTCCAAAGACACCAAAGGGAAGAGGAAGATGACTACGAAAGAACTTCAAGTGGAAGAAAGGTTAGAAAATCTGAAAAGGAAAGGTAGCCTCCCCACTGGGAAGCTACTAGCTACAAGTAGCAAAGCAGCTGCAGCTAACTAGGAGGCTATCAACAATAGAAGGAGGGTGGAGATCATTAACAGCTAACCAGGAGGCTATCAACAAAAGAAGGAGGGTGGAGATCATTGATAGGTTGGTCAATCTTGGAGCTATTAATTAAGATGTGCTCCTGCTACCACTAGAGGAGCTTATTGAGTTAGAGAAGGCAACCCTGCTACAGATTGAGCAAGAAAAAGAAGCAGCAATGTTGGTATTAGAGGAAGAAAGGGAGAGAAAGAAAGAAGAAGCTCACCAGCAGTTGAGGAGTGAATGGATAGCTATCCTAAGCTCCATCGGATACTATTATAAGGAATTAACTCCTTATAATAATGACACGATCTTGTGGCTTTTCAAGAAAGAGCAAGATCAAACGGATAAAGAAAGAAAGAAGGCTGCTAATGAGAAACTGAGAGAGAGAAAGGAGGAAGAAACTAGACTTGCAGCTATCAAGAAGCTAGGTGAAAAAGCCTGGATGAAAGATTATCTAAAGGCTCATGGCTTATCGGGCAGGCAAGTGGGTCTTATGTCCCGAGAAGGCCTTGTAGCGACATGTCAGTGATATCAAGGCTGACATTTGCTAGGGAAGAAGGAAAGAGATGTTTAGAATGGTACAGGGGATGACTTCGAGACCATCACCTTAACCCGAACCCCAACCTAAACCAATCCCTTTCCCTTTGCCTATCAAAACTAAGCCAATCTTTGATCCATACACTCTAAAACCCAAACCATCAACCATACCCTATTCCTTACCCTCTTCCTCATCATCACCACCTCAACTACCTACCCTCAAACCCAAAACACTCCCTAGAACCCAAACATCATTACCTTCCAACCAACCACCCAAGTCATCCTCTTAGCCTTCCAAACATCTCTCCTTAGAGGAATTCATGGAGATTAAGATGAAGCTCATAAAATGTATAACTTTGAGTGATATCTCTTGTGTGGAGGGGTTAGACAAGCTAACTTATGTTGATGGCTCCTCATGTTCCTTCACTAGAGAATAATTCCTTGATCTATCAAGAGGAACATTAGACCAAGCTATTAAACTCCTTGGCCTCAACTCTGACTCACTAAATGATGAAGAGAAAAAGCTAAGAGGATGGTTGGTGACTCTACTGGATTCAAAGAAAGGGTACAGAGTACCAAGTCAACCCCTTGTACCTAGAAAGAAAATAAACTAGTGGAGGCTCGAAGACTCTTCTTAAAACTTTGTTGTTGAGAGAGAGAATGGTGAGATAAATAGGCTTAAAGGCTTACCTCTACTACACTTAAGAAGGTTTCATATTGCTAAGTTAGAAGATAAGCAGGTTATCAAAAATCATCTGAGTAGTCTTCATCTGGTCGAGCTAACCACTAGGACCAAGATTGAAAAGGAGTTGAAGCTGAGAGAGAAAGATGAAAGGGAAGGATCAGCAACCAAAGGCACAACCTTCCTTCAAATGGTTGAAGGTCCTGAACTTTAGTCTATAGTTAGATAGGAGTACAAGTACAACTCCCGTTAACTAACTCTCTTCAGTGGGCCACAACAGATGGTACATATCATTTTATGTACAATTTATCAGCACCATATATGGGAAAAACAAATAGATAGATAAACATCTTCTCTCCCTAGTGTTGAAAGTTTTAAGAATCAGAAACAAGTGAGCTTTTGGTACCATATACATAGGGGGAGTTTGTTGGATCAAATAAGATTGGTGCAACCAAAACTAACACTTAGATACTTTTTGTATAACTTATGAAGAACATCTGAAGGCAAATGAAGAACTTCCAAATGCCAATGTTGAGCTTCCAAAACTTAAACCTAAAGAAGCTTCCAAAGATAAATTCTAACTTCCGAAGAGAAATCTTCATTCTTCCTAAGTTCAACACTTAGATGAAAGTATGCCAATAACTTCCAAAGTATGAAGACTTGAAGAATGCCTCAAGCCTCAGAAGAAGTAGCCGCTTCTGAAGTATAAGTGTCTTCAGAAGAACTTGTTCCTCCAAAGCTAGTAAGCCTTCGGAAGAACCTACTATGAACTAATGGACATAAGTATGGTCCTTCTGACACTCCACTGCAAATCTCTAAGATACTGCATGGTCTATCCCGTGCCATATAGTTGACCGTACTTATTCCACTGTTCATTCTTTATCAGTTAGTATAGTTACCAACTTTAGTTGGTAACAAAGGTAAGCTATGGACATGTCATGACTACCATATCTTAGATAATACTTTATCTAAGATACCTTATCTTTAGCAATGTAGTATTTGCTTTAGTCATAGGTTTCTAGCTGATATCAAAGTATATCTGGCTGTAGGTCGTAGTATATATAGTTTCTCATTGTAACTCATGTAATATGCTTGTAAGAGTCTTGTAATACTTTGAGTTGAGAAGTAATATATACAAGTACCTTGAAAATTATCTTCTTGTGTTCTTAGTTACTTAGTATATTATTATCAACTTTTAGAAGAGATTTTGCATCATCAAATCGAGTCTGATTAAGTGAGTTTGAGAGAAAACAAGTGTTAAGAGACAAAAACCGATCCTGTAGAGTTTAATCTAGATGAAGTATTTAATTGGACATATGAAAGGATTAGTGAAGAAGTTGAAAAAGTGCCATTATTGTATAAACTAGATGTAGATATAGAGTATGAAAGGCACTCGGAACCTAAAGAATAATGAAAGGAAAAGCCAAACCAATAATCATTGTTTAGACATTAGCTACATCTACTACAACATTTCCTAACCCTTATAGTATACCAGATAAGAAAATTAAGGAATATATTTCAGTGTGGGATATATACAAAGAAGATTAGGTGTTGATACATGTATGTCCCTAGATCATGATATGAAATGTAATAGATCTTGTTTATCTGATTCTGGTGTAATTTGATATGATTAATGAAATGATATTGGTTGTTTGTGATTTGTAATGACTAATATTTCATTAATGAGTTGATATTAAATTGGTTAATTAGGTTAGCAATTGTTTGAATGGGTACACATAATGTTTATTAATTAATACATACAAACTTAACATAATGAAGTTCTCAAGCGAATGGCCCATGCGAATGGACCATAAGCATTAATAACTTCATACGAATGACTCAGTCGCACGACTGGACCGGGAGACTGGATTAGTCGTATGATTGACACATAACATTGGCTCAGTCGCACGACTGAACACTTAGTCGTGCGGATGAATCAACCGCATGGTTCAATCGCACGACTGAACCATACTAATGGTCAGTCACACGACTGAATAATACCAACCTATAAATACAACCCAATTCGTGAAAAATAAGGGCTTTTGATTAATTACGATTCCAGACGTACTCTAGCCATCCAGAACCCTCACAATTCGTTCTCCAAGTTCATAGAACACATTAGATCGATTCCAATTGATTTCTAACATTAGTTTCAATTCTGGATTGATTCTTCGTGTGTTCTCACTGATTGGATCGCCAATCAAATAGGATTCCGCACTATTTGATCTGGTTTACACGCTAATCTCCAGGTATTTCGTTCAAATACCAGGTCCTAACAAGTGGTATCAGAGCCATAGGCTCTTGATTACGTGTGATTCAATCAATATTGGTAACAAGCTTGTGTTTTTGCACTAAAAACGCAATCTTTTGTGTCAAAAGTGATCTTGGACGTTCCCTGCTCATCAAAGTTTGGTTTCTACGGACTTAGGCAATTAGACCTTGCAAAAGTTCGAATTTTTATGGCTAAAACACGTTTAACCTAGAAATTTTCACAAAACAGCAGCTTGAGTCGCACGAGTGAGCCATTCGCACGACTGGACCTCATTCGCATTGCTCAAACGCACGATTGGACATAGTCGCATCTCCATTCGTACGATTGAACCTTTCGGTCGTACTGTTCATACGCATCAGATTCATTCACACGACTGAGCTAATCGCTTAGTTCAGCCGCACGATTGAACCAGTCGTAGAGTTCATACGCACGACTAGACCATTCGCACCCTTCAGTCGCCCCAGTGACAATTTGTTTTATTAGACTTAAAGTTATTAGACTTAAAGTTATTCACAATGGAAGATCAAATGTCAGCCTTTACTGCTAGAAAGGACTCTAGGATACAGAACCTGCTGTTGCTTGAGAGTGAGGTGGGTAATCATAATAAACCACCAAAGCTCTTGACGTTAAATGAGTGTCCCCACTGGAAACAACGTTTTGAGATCTACCTCAATGGAGTGGATCCAAATCTGTGGGAAGCCATCGAGATTGGATATAGTACACCGGTGGGAGCTGATGGAGTTAAGCTAACGTTAGGAGGGATGACGGACATGCAGAAAGTCAAATACAATGCAGAAAAAAGTTTATGCATTGATTACACAATCTATTCCTAAAGACATATTCCACCAGTACTCAGAAAATAAGCAGTCCAAGAAACTTTGGGATGAGCTAGAAAAGAGGTACGACGGGAATGCTTCGTTGAAGGCAATCAAGGCTAAGGAGTTAAAGAAGGAATTCGATAACTTCTCATCGATGGGAAATGAGAGTTTAGACGATGTTATAGATAGATTCTACCATCTGATGAGTGAACTGCATACACATGGGGTGGCTACTACCATGGAAGAGAAAGTTACTAATTTTGCAGACGGATTGCCTGAAAAGTGGGCTTCATTCGTGTCTAATCTTAGACAGAATGGAATGCTGGCAAAACTGGATATTAATGACTTCATTCTTAAGTTGCGAGAAGAGTCACTTAGGATGAAGTACAGAGCTCAGAATGCTTCCTACAATCAAAATCCAGCTTTATACAATGCCACGCCTCAAGCTAAGACATCTGGAGCACCTCTCCAGACTGCATTTGTGTCTAGCTCATCGGGTCCTTCACATGCATCTCCTTCAGGATCAGACACATCGGGACTTTCTTGTTCCCACTATATTGGATCCGAAGCAAGTGCTACTAAACTGAAGACCGAGAATCTCGAAATGTGACGTGGAAGTAGCTCGAGAACACATGGATCTTTTGGCTGCAATGGTCCATTCTTATGATGAACTTGTTGCTGGGAAGATTGGAAACTGCCATTTGGCAGACGAGGACTACGCAGGTGGACGAAATGGAGATTGAGAGGATGGATATAATGTGGGCTTTAGCTACTGCTGTCCGGAGGGCAAAGAAGTTTGTAAAACAAACCGGGCAGAACTTGGTAGCTACTAAGGATACCACATTTGGCTTTGACAAGAGCAAAGTGACCTGCTTCAACTGTGGAGAGAAGGGGCTTCAAAAGAGAATGTGTCAAGCCTAAGAAGACGGGTAACGGGAACCCGTTCTCGTCCTTCACTCGTCAAGACAAGCAAGCTACCAGTTCTACTTCATCAACAAGGATTCAAAAGCCTTGAATGCTCATGATGATGAAGGACAGGATTGGAGCTTTAGGTTTGTCTCACCAGGGGAATCAAACATTGCAAGTGTAGAAGATATTGACAGTGATTCCGCTAGTGAAGGAGATCTAGCAGTTGAGATAGCGATGTCACATAGTGAAAAAGCAACTGCAACCGAGGTCAGTTATAAGCCTAAAGAGGAAACTACCACGTCAGGACAGAAAAGAGAGAATCACCTGAACCAGAGACATTGATGCTGCGTTGATGGCTAACTCTTCTGAATCAACTCAGGTACGTACTACTGACCAAATGTTTAATAATCATGCTTGTTCTGATTGTGATACCTTTAGGAATAGCATAGATGGTAAATTTTCTAGGTTATTAGATCACAATGATAACTTAGTAAAAGATTTGCAACTATGCACTGAGGCTAATAGGGTATTAAAACAAAATGAGCACAGTTATAAAGAAAAGATAGACCTTTTGACTAAACAGCTTAGGGAAACCGAAGTAGTTGCTTTTAACCAAGCTAATGACATTAGGTATTATCTAAACTCCCTAGAAGACACTAAGAGGAAAAGGCAGTTCTAGAAGTAGAAGTAAATTCATTAAAATAGAAACTGCACAGTTGGACTAGTTCTTCACACATAGTCCAACACTTAGTGAGAGAAAGGAACAACGGGGAGGGATTGGGTTATAAAGTGGTTCCAGCACCACCTGAGACGTTGATGAACGCTAAAACTAGACCGATAAATAATAATCCCATCAAGGATCATATGGTGTCTACTCCTCTTGTTAGTGATCCAGATTCCTTATGCTCATCTCTTGACTCTGGGAACAAACAAAAGGAGGCCACTTCAAAGGCAAAGGATAAATTGCCCTGTGTTAATCTGGAAAAGGAGTGGGAAAAGGTTAATTTAAAGTCAGGGTCAAACAAAGTCAAATCAGGACCTAAAAGACTTCTAAGGTTAATCTTTCTCATATTGAGAAAACAACCAAGGAATCAAAACCAGAGTCAAAACCTAGAGTGAGTTATGTTAGTAGAGTGTCACACATTTCTCCACAAAGAAAGTTTAATCATAAAGTTGATAGCAGGTCGTGCTACAACTGTGGTGAATATGGACACATTGCCTCCTATTGTCACTACTATCCGACACCTAGGAAGAAGATTGAACTTCAGGTTTCAAAGCCTAGGTCTTCTAAGAGGATTTCTCTTACTCGACCTAGAAGAACCAGTGAACCTAAAATTCAACCTGTAAGTCAGTCGACTGTTTATCACAAACAGGCATTGCACAAATCAGGATTATGGAAGGAGAAGACATCCTCTGTGTCTGATAATAATGACAAGAAGGAACCTGAGCTACCCTCTTCCTCTAAGGGTCAATGGGTAGAATTTATGATGTGTGATGCCTCAAGGAAATCCAAGCCAGTAAAGGCTTGGGTTCCTAACCCAAACTAATCCTTTACTTTGTGTGTGCAGGGTGTTCAATACAATGCTGAAACTAACACGTGGATAGTAGATAGCGGAGCATCCAGGCACATGACAGGAAACAGAGCTCTTTTATCAAACGTCAAGCAAATAAAAGGAGGACATGTTTCGTTTGCTGGAAACAAGGGTGGCTATATCACAGCCCAGGGAGAAGTGGGGAATCAGAAAGTTAAGTTTGATAACGTGAACTACGTTCAACAACTACAAAATAACTTAATTTCTGTTTCCCAAATATGTGATAAGGGATTTAAAGTCATCTTCGACAACAAGAAGTGTTACGTACTAAAGAAAGACTACGTGATCCCAGAGGACCAAGTTTTGATGACTGCTTCAAGATATAAAGATCTTTATGTCTTGGATCTGTCAACAGCTTCTACAATGGATCATGAGGTTTAGTGTTTTCTATCTAAAGCTACTGAAAAGGATTCCATCTCCTGGCATAGGAGAATGGGACACATTAGTCAAAGGAAGATGAATCACTTGATTCAGAAGGATCTGGTGAGAGGAGTTAGTGTCAAGAACTTCCAGCTTCCTGACTTTTGTGTAGCTTGCAAGAAAGGCAAAGACAAAGAAGTCTCATACGGAAAAGAAAGTTCATTCAATAGAACTACCTCTTGAACTTCTTCACATGGATCTGTTTGGTCCAGTCAGTACAAAGAGCATTGCAGGCGACTTGTACTGTTTTGTGGTCACTGATGACTACTCAAGGTTCACTTGGGTAATGTTTCTGAAATTCAAATCAGAAACATTTGAGTCATTCAAGGAGTTGGTAACCACACTGGAATCTCTCTACAAGCTAAAAGTTAGACAAGTACGCTCAGACAACGAAACGGAATTCAAGAACCAGTGGATGGAGACATACTGCAAGGACAAGGGAATTGTGCATCAATTCACTTCTGCCTACACACCTCAGATGAATGGCGTTGCTAAGAGAAAGAATAGAAGCTTGATAGAGACAGCACGGACTATGCTGGCAGACTCGAAACTGCCTATCCATTTCTAGAATGAGGCAGTGGCGAATGCATGTTATACACTGAATCCAGTCCTGATAGTCAAGCACCACGGAAAGACATGTTACGAGCTACTACAAAGACGCAAACCGAACTTGGAGTATCTCGAACCATTTGGCACGCCGTGCACACTTCTAAAGAAGACACAAGAGGGTAAATTCAGCGAGAATGCAGATGAAGGAATCTTTCTAGGATACAACATACCGAACAAGCGAGTTTACAACAACTCAACGGGTCTAGTAGAAGTGTGGTGTAATGTTGACGTTCAGCGATATACCACACCACCTACTGGCAAAGGACCACCCTACTTTTTCGACTATGATGGATTCTTCAAGTCCTTCAACATCCCTCTCTCTCCATCGGATGATGAGTTAGCTACACGAATGATGTATGATATCTTGAATACACCAACATCTAGCTCACAGGGAGAATCGTCTACTCAGTCAGGGGAAGTGGTCGACGACAGTGACTCCTCCTCTGAAGATGAAGCTGAAGAAGATAACCAGAACAGTCAGGAGGAACAGGTTCCAGTTCCTGAAACTCCACAAGCATCTACCAGTGATGCACCTTCGACTTCAGAGCCTCAAACTCCAACTACCTCAGATGCAGAACCAAATGTTCATAATCTTGGCTCTGAGGTAGCTGTTCCTACTACTCCAGGATCACGACTAAACGTCTATCATCCATTAGACAATGTCATTGGAGATGTAGATCAGGAGTACAAACCCGAAATCAGCTATATTCAGCTGATACGCCTCAGTTATGGATAAGGGATATATTCATGATGGTGCTTATCGGTGCTTTGTCTCACAATTTGAGCCAAAATACGTCAGTGAAGCACTAAATGATGAGGCGTGGGTGAGTGCAATGCAAGAAGAACTTCTTCAGTTCAAGAAGTTAGGTGTATGGACTCTGGTGATAGACCTAAAGGTGCTAAAGTAATTGGCACCAAATGGGTCTTGAAATGCAAGAAGGATGACCAAGGGGTCATTATCAGGAACAAAGCTCGACTGGTGGTTTAGGGTTTTCGCCAAGTCAAGGGAATTGATTACAATGAGGTGTTTGCACCCGTGGCACGGATGGAAGCCCTCGTATATTCCTTGCCTATGCATCATACATGAAGATTAAAGTCTATCAATTAGATGTGAAGAGTGCATTCCTTCATGGGGAAATCAGAGAAACAGTCTATGTAAGTCAACCCGAGGGATTTGAAGATCCGTATCATCGGACAGAGTCTTCAAGCTCGACAAGGCTTTATACGGGCTTCATCAAGCTCCTAGAGCTTGGTATGAGAAACTCTCTACTCATCTTGTGAAACACGGCTTTTACAGGGGAGTAATTGACTGCACGTTGTTCATTAAAGAGAAATATGGTGACCTACTACTCGTACAGATCTATGTTGATAACATAATTTTTGGTTCAAAGAACAAAGAGCTATGCAAAGAGTTTGAAGCAGTTATGAAGAAAGAGTTTGAGATGAGTGCTATGGGGGAGATGAAGTTCTTTCTCGGGCTACAGGTGGATCAAACACCAAATGGGATCTTTCTACATCAGACCAAGTACGTAGGAGACATTCTCAATCGCTTTGACATGGAGAATGCATCTGCTGCTGGTACTCCACTTGCTACGAATCACGACATAGCACCTGATGAAAATGGAGATCTTGTAGATGCCACGATGTACCAAGGAATGATTGGATCCCTCATGTATCTCACTACCTCAAGACCTGATATCATGTATGCTACATGTTTATGTTCTAGATATCAGGCTAAACCTAAGGTCAATCATATGATTGGGGTCAAAAGGATTTTTCGCTATCTAAAGGGTACACCCACACTTGGGTTGTGGTATCCTCATGATGATGATTTTGACCTCACGGCGTATAGTGACTCGGATTACGGAGGCTGCAAGATGAACTACAAGTCTACATCCGCAGGGTGTCAATTCTTTGGGAGAAGACTAGTGACTTGGCAGTGTAAGAAACAGACATCGGTTGCATTGTACACCCCTGAAGCCGAATATGTTGCTGCTGCAAGTTGCTGTTCACAAATCGTCTGGATTCAACAGCAAATGCGGGATTACGGTTTAAAGTTCTCCTCTACACTAAAGTCTCTGATAAACCACGTTTTCAATATTTGCTAGAGGTCAACGGCGTTAAAAAGAAAAGTGATGTTATTCCTGATGATGATCATGTGTAGTCCGATGTACGTTAGTTAATTTTTTCCTTTTATTTTATTGGTTTATTTTAGTCTGCTTAATTTAAACTCATGTTATTTTGCTGGTTATTAAAATCCTAAAATAATTAAACCAGTTATGATTTTAGCATTTTAGGAGGAGAATAAGTCAGCAAGTTAACATTAAAAAAAAGGTAGAAGGAGTGGATAGCTGATATAAGGTAGATCGTATCTGTGATACCAATTCCAACCCTTTGGAATATGATAGTACACAGGAACAAATCAAGAGGGGCCTTGAAATTTTAATTTAGAAAAGGTGCAAAAATTCAAAGTATAAGTCTGTGCTGTCTAAGCAATATAAAAGGGAAGATGATAGAAAAACTGGTAACTCTTAAGCTAACACAATGAGAGTAGACCTAGAGGTTGCTAGACCATAATTGATATGTCAGTAGATTCAACACAATAGATGATTAGACCTGACTGGTGATCTCAAGATCAAACTAAGTGGTTCAACTGACTGTGGGCTCCCATCTTATCACTAGGTTAACACAATCAACTATATTTCAATAAGGGGTAATGATCATGTAATGCCACAAATGTGTGCGGATGACCATAAATAGAGCAAAGCACGAAAAAATGAAATAAAAATGCTATCAAGCTAATGACTTATGTTATTGGTGCATTTGGTGCAACATAAAATTAAGCTGCTCTAACAAGGAGATAGGTTGTGTGTCTCTCTGCTGTGCGATGGCACTGACCTGAGGATAAGCATAACCTAGATATTCTAGAATTCATTGTTGTTTGTCGCCCCTCTGCTGTGCGATGGCACTGACCTGAGGACTGGCTTCTCTTTGAAAGCTCTAAGAATAGTCTCTCCTTGTAATAATACCCGTAGACGCTCAAAAGCTCCTGAGGAATGTTTCTTACCATATAAGTGTGGGATCCACAAATGTTAGTTGAAATAATTGAACCTAAAACAATCACCAGTTTGGGTCAAAAGTCTATGTATGGATTTAAGTGGACAAACATATTGACAATCATTGTGACTGCAATTCTTGAAAGTTTGATTCAATGTGGTAATCTAAGAGCTTTAGTATGATTTCCTAAAGTTGCAAATGACTCTGGATGAACACCAAGAATTGAGTATCAAAAGATTTTGATAACAAGTCCAAACTGATTTGAACTGCCTGTATGATTCCAAAATGGAATTGGTCCAGGTATGGTCAATCTAAGTTAAAGCTGTCTATTCTGGAACCAAATCCAGTAGATTTCCATCTCAGGACTTATCTCTCACAAAAAGCAAAAACAATTTTTATTTTTTATTTAATTTTCTAATTTAGTCAGTCGTTTTAGTTTGTTTGTTTGTCGGATTACATCAGGAAAATCAGTAAGGGATCAACTCACTAACAGGGTCATGTCTGAGATGACACATAGGTGTTAAAAGTTAAATCAGTCACGTCTGAGGTGATAAAAAGGTTTTCAAGTTAAAACGATCATGTCTAAGATGATCAACTGCTCATAATGTAAATTTCTGCAATTAAAGGGATTTTAAAAGTTAAAATTCAAATTGGCAGAAAAGTAATAAATATGACCTATTCGTACGAATGGACCATCCGTATGGACCAATCATACGAATGGAAGCTATTCGTACGAATGGACCATGAATATGGACTATTCAACCGAGTGGCCCATACGATTGGCCAGTCGGATGATTAAGGGAGAATGAGTGAGTCAGTCGCACGACTGAGATTCAGTCGGACGACTGAAGAAGGACGATTGAACCAATCGCATGACTGAGTCCCACTCGCACGACTGAAAGGTGCGTATGAGCTCAGTCACACGATTGAATCTAGGGTTAATATAAATAGAGGGGGAGTCGGTCGCAGAGACTCACCACCTTCAAAATCACCCTGAATCGCACGAATTAACCCAACTCTGCAAAAATTTCAATTGATCGCAAAACCCCCTGTTTCTTGATTGCTGACCATCTACATCGACTCTACAGGTAATTTACTGTATAGATGCACTCCCATAACTTTAAATTTGATGATAAAAACGGTACATTCGGACTCGCAAAGTAACCGAGACTTAAGTGACTAAATAACCTACCTAAATGACTCAAACAAACGAAAGTAACGATGTTAGGTGGTTTAAGAATGAATTGCGAGTCAAATGAACTAGATAACGATGTCTAAAAGTCAAAAATGGTGAAAAAGTAATTTTGAATGAACAGTCAGTAATTCATGCGAATGGACAGAGTGATGAACTTCAGTCGCACGACTGAAGGGCTCAAACTACTTCAACGCATGACTGAACCATGCGTATGAAGTTCAGTCGCACGACTGGTGTAACCGCATGAGGGTATATACGTAGGAGCCCAGTCGCACACTCAGAGGTGCGTATGGGATCAGTCGCACGACTGAGTCCCATTCATAAGATTCAATCGCACGACTGAACCCCTTTCGCATGGTTCAATAGCACGACCGAACTCCTTTCGCACTGTTCATTCGCACGCCTGAACTCAGTAACATCTCAATCGCATGACAGAAAGATTTCTTCAAGCTTAAGGATGAAAGACCTCGTCTGCCCAGATGCATATAAGTTGATGGGCTAGTGTGATATGATCCAAGTCGGGTCATACCCAAAACAAGCTAAACAAATCATATAGATAATTTATTCGTGATAAGATCATACAAATAAATATGACACTAATTTAGAAATGGGTTTTCTAAATCATTGCCTTTGTAGATGAACATCATTATTTGGATAATTGTTCATGAGATACCATTTGTTTCATTATTTAGTATTACTAAATGAGGACAAATAAAAGTATTATTTATAAAGTTAAAAACAAGTTTCAACTTTATAATAAAAAGATTAGGGAGTGTTTAATTATAACAATTAAACAAAAGAAAGTGGGAATTCTCTTGGTGTTTTTCGCCACCCATAGGGAGAAAATGGTCCCACTTTTTGTCTTGTAAACACACACAAGACTTAAAGACACACAACTCCAACTCTAGATTCATCTCTCCTACATGCAAGGCCTTCTTCTCTCCCAAAGCTCTCTCTCTCTCACGTTTTTGAAGAAAAGAAGGAGCAGAATTTTTCAGCACACAAAAGAGGTTTTGTTGCTGAAAATTTGTGTCAAGAATCCTAGCAATCAAAGGTTTTTGTACAAGCTTGGGGTATCACCTCTTGAGGACTTCTATCTGAAGTTTCAGCCACGATTTCATCTTTTTTACATCTTGAAACTCGACTTTGAACAGCTCCAAAGGTTGTGTTCTTTACATCCTATGTTCATTCCATTGTATGTATTTCGTATATTGATCCATGACTTTGGGGTTTGCTTATTAAATGGGTTTAATAATCAACAAATTAACATGTTTTAAAACTAAATTCCACTGCGTTTTTCATACAAAAGAAGATAATATGAACTTTGATAAACATGTTGAATCCCAACAAAGGATTTCATGACTTTCTTAGTCAATGGTACTGATGTTTACTATCTTTGTGTAAAGATGGCGAGTAGATGGATTATGAGCACAAAGCACAATATATGTGCTCATCTGGACTTAACATCCAGAAACGCTGCTGATTTCTCTGGCATAATCACATTTCTACTGAGATCGAGGATTGCACATGCCATATCTACTCCTTTCACTCCGTATCGATCCATTCAACGAGCCTTCTGGGAAGGGGCTACAGTTGATAGATCATCTGAGCCTCATTGCATCAGAAGTACCATATTTGGAGAGGTTATTACTATTTCAGAGGAGGATCTAAGTCGTACTACAATTGGGAGATGACGCTGATGTCCGACTCGATTACACCCCCTCACAGTCAGAGGATGCTTTCTTAGAGCCAATACTCTGGGGACATCAATTCTGGGGTACTCAACAAGAGTAACCTCTATCCCCAGTTTAAATATCTTGTGCATGTGCTGCTCAAGTGCATGGCTTCCAGAAAAGGTGGTTTTGATGAGCTGTCTGACCAGATGCAGAACGCGTACGTTGCGTTGGGGCTGAACCATCCGTTCAGCTTCTCCAAGATGATCTTCACCTATCTGGTGGAGAACATCGAGGGAAAGGGAAGGAAGCCTTCTGTATGTACCCGATTTTATGCAGATGATCATAGATCAGAAGCTTCCCTCCCTGCCAAAGGAAAAGGAGGATGCGGTAGTCTTGGAGGTAATGGATGACACTACCCTGGGAAGGATGAAAGTGTACAGGGGAAAGCAAGTGAAGCCTCCTGTCAGGAGGTTGTTTGGTCATCTTGCCCAGGATGACTACGTGGTGCCAGCAAAGAGACAGTGGCATCACGATGATAGTGACTCTGATGTGGAACAGATAGCTCTACCCACTCATGACTCAGATGATGATGACAGTGGGGATGCTGGAGACGATATGCCTATTCCACTCAGAGGCACTATGTCTGATTCTGTACCTCCAGTGTCCATCACAGCTGGAGAAGTAACTGAGTCAGTGGGATTTCATCAGGATTTTGTTCTTGGCCCGGAGGAGGAGGATGAATCGGATGAGGAGCCCCTTACGCGAACTGTGGGAAGAAAAGTTGTTCCCACAGAACATGGGTTAAGGGTGGTTGGTGAACACCCGAGAGACTCTAGAGATACTGCTACTGACCCAAGCTATGCACCGGGGTCCAATGGCAGGGTTGTAGGGGGAGCTTCCACCTCAACTGGAACAAGGAGGAAGAGAATGGCTAACCCCCATGGTCAGAAGAAGAAGAAGCGTCGGGTGACCTTCCTCACTACCACAGCCACCACAGCCACCACAGCCACCACATCCACCACATCTACCACATCCACCACAGCCACCACATCCACCACAGCCAACACATCCACCATATCCACCACAGCCACCACATCCACCACATCTACCACAACCACCACCATACCTACCACCACAGTACAGATTCCCTCCACTACCATATCCCTTACTCCCACATCACCTCCACCATTATACAGACCTACCTTCACTACAGCCACCTCCACCACCACGTCACACCAATCAATAACCTCAGCCCATCCCTCACATACTTATAGATCTCCTCTACCTGCAATCGGGGTAGAGGAACAGTTGTCAGCGCTTAACAGAACGGTTGATGCGCTTACTGGCTGCTGATGAGGAAAAGGCAGCTCAGATCCACCAGCTTACTGACCTGACTGTTGCACAATCTCACCAAATTGTAGAGCGGGCTCGAGTTATAGAGGAGCAGGCCCAGCAGATGGCTGCTCAGAGCACCAAGATGGACCAACTCCAAGCTCAAAGTGTCACATCAAGCAAGAAAATAGAGGAGCTGGAGAAGGCAAGGAAGATTATCCTGTTAAAACTAAAAGGATCTAAGGAGGAGCCATTGAAGATCAGGGAAGGAGACAGAGATGATGATGATGAAGATAATGATGAGGATGATGAGAGTGATACTGAGGAGTATGAAGATACGAAAAGAGATAGGACAGAGGAGAAGGACGATGATGAAGAAGCAGAAGGAGGAGATGCACCTGCATCGGCCCCTGCTATAGGTCAAGAGAAAAGGACAAAGAACAGACAAGATCAATCAGCTTCTACCTTGCTCCTCCAAGTGATGAAACAATGATACAAGATAAAAGTAAAGACTAGATGTTTATGTATTTATCTTCTTTTGTATTGAATCCTGTATTGAACACAATGTATTTAATGTTTATATTACTTTAATGCATTTCTGTTTGATTAATTACTAATGATTTATGTGTGGAATGTTTAAATCAAACAGATCAAAATTACCAAAGAGATGAGTTTGATGTTGCTCCCCTTCAGCAGGTTAAGTCTCAGCTAACAATGATTCTTGATCTACAAGGGATTGTCAGGAGGTCAGTGAATTATATCCTGAAGAAGGGGAAATAATTCATGACCTATCAAATAAGCAACTCGCAGAGCTTTTCGAGCTAAATCCAGAAGAGATAGTAAAAGATGCTCTGACATGCGATTCGACAAGTGACGAGAGCTCAACGATGTTGATGATGTAGAGATCAAAATGTCACTGCCGAGGAGTACCCTCAGTACGCTGACAATGAGGGTAATGTGGTCCCCAATCTGGGTGAATCCCTTGTTAGCGATACTATTGAGGTGTTGAACTATATGGAGCAAGAAATAGTGAAAGCAGAAGACACAGCCCAAGCCTCAAATGATGATGTCGACATTCGAAAGGCTGAGTGGGCTGCATGTTTTGAAGAAATTAGAGTCCAACGTACTGCACCAAAGAAGGATTCCTACACCAAACTCTATAGAGTCCAGAAACCTCACAAGGTGTCAGGAAGGATCATAGCATGGGTGTACTTTGATGATCTCAATGCGTATGCAGTTAAGAGAGAACAGGGCATAAAGTACTTCAGATTCCCACATGATCTGAAGACTCTACCAGGTTTTGACCTCAACCAGCTGGCCAAACTAAAGCTTTTGTATGCTAACCCGAGGAAGATGTCAGGCTGGTTTGAGGTTGCCTAAAGAAGGAGTACCACACTAGATGGGTTAACTTCAGACCCCAACAGCCTACTAGGTATATCAGAAGGTCTGAGGTTGATGCCATTACTGGCA
Source organism: Flaveria trinervia (assembly GCA_025506515.1). Taxonomy (NCBI): domain Eukaryota; kingdom Viridiplantae; phylum Streptophyta; class Magnoliopsida; order Asterales; family Asteraceae; genus Flaveria; species Flaveria trinervia. The sequence goes on from CM046448.1 coordinate 78,580,271, forward strand.
AGCCAAAGATAGTGTTGAAGTGGAATCCTCCGCGCATAATGTCAAGAATCCCACTCAGGGAAATGCCATAGGATTGGGTCATAGTCTTAAGCAAAGAGGGACAAATGGCTACTATCAGGGTATTCGACCCGATGTGGCTTACAAACTTGTCGAAAAGTGATGTCTTACGCTATACAAGTGGCCACTGTTCTATGATACGCAAGATATTGTACAAGCCCTCCAGTTCCAGAACGTTATACGACTCTGCTTCGCGTTTGAGATTCACACGGGAGTCACAAAAGAGGAGAAGTACAAGAAATACAAGGAGGTTATGCAGAAAACAAGAGATTAGAGAGATCTAGGTCCAAGGGGGAGTTTGTTGATACATGTATGTCCCTAGATCATGATATGAAATGTAATAGATCTTGTTTATCTGATTCTGGTGTAATTTGATATGAGTGATATTGGTTGTTTGTGATTTGTAATGACTAATATTTCATTAATGAGTTGTTATTAAATTGGTTAATTAGGTTAGCGATTGTTTGAATGGTTACACATAATGTTTATTAATTAATACATTCAAACTTAACATAATGAAGTTCTCATGCGAATGGCCCATGCGAATGGACCATAAGCATGAATAACTTCATACGAATGACTCAGTCACACGACTGAACCGAGAGACTGGATTAGTCGTATGATTGACACATAAGATTGGCTCAGTCGCATGACTGAACACTCAGTCGTGCAGATGAATCAACCGCATGGTTCAATCGCACGACTGAACCATACTAATGGTTCAGTCGCACGATTGAATAATACCAACCTATAAATACAACCCAATTCGTGAAAAATAAGGCTTTTGATTAATTACGATTCCAGACGTACTCTAGCCGTCCAGAACCCTCACAATTCGTTCTCCAAGTTCATAGAACACATTAGATCGATTCCAATCGATTTCTAATGTTAGTTTCAATTCTGGATTGATTCTTCGTGTGTTCTCACCGATTGGATCGCCAATCAAATAGGATTCCGCACTATTTGATCTGGTTTACACGCTAATCTCCAGGTATTTCGTTCAAATACCAGGTCCTAACATTAGGTATCCTGAAGACTAACTCTTTAAGATCTTCTACGTTAAAGAACATTTAAGAGCAGAGAAAGAAGCTTATAGAAATAATAGGAAACAATTATAAAAGTCAAGTTAACAACTCAACAAGTTACACAATAAATGTTGGGTGGTGTATTAACCCTTAAAATCAAAATTAATGTAAATTCATTGCACAAAAGTATGATGATGAAGGAAATTGTTTTATAATAAAAAGAATATTTGGACTAGATCATTTCCAATGACAATGCAAACGATCTGCAAATAAATATTTGAAAGAGTCAGAAAAACTTTTGATTGAATGTTGAAAGTCTTCAAAAGGAACAACAATTATCAAGCCTTTAAATAATACTACAATAAAATGATGAATCATACATCAATCCATTCAAGAAGGGACGAAAAAAATAAGACTTTATTAATTGAAGATCTTTTCATACTCAAAGAAAAGCTAATTCCTAAAGTTGAATAAAAGAGGAAGTACATTTCAAGAACTCATAACACTTCTCTAATCTCAAATGTGAGGTATAACGTAGAAAGTTATGAACTTTTAATTGCGAGAGAATGGCAAGGCAAAAAAAAGGTTAGCATATGAGACGATATGAAGTATTGTTACTTCATGAATGCTATATTCATTATATGTTCACAAAATTTTTTAAAGAATTGAACAACAAGCTTAAAGAAGAAGATTTATTATACTTTCTCAAGTATATCAAGTTTCTAAATTGACTTATGGTAAGACTTATGTGAGAAGAAAGCCTCATTTGAAAAGAAAAGTTCCAAGTCATTTTGACTACATCAGCAAAGTAAAAGTTAATTTATAAAAATATCTTCTCACCCATAGAGAAGGTCGGCTACAATTATAATTTAGGAACATCTTTATTGTGTAACGTTTCCAAATATACACTATGGCAAATGAACAAGATGAGGATCTATGTTTTGAAAATGATCTAGTTGTTTATATTTAATCAAAAACAAGTTATATAACCGGTCTTAGCTATGTTGGTTGTGTAAGGGTAAGTAATGTAGTCTTTTTAGAGAATCGGGGAAGGTGTTTAAAAACTTAAACTCAAATGACTTTAGACCAAAGACTTTGAAATTAGAAATTGAAATTTTTTATGTTTCTAAGAAACAAAATTACAAAGAATAATCAACTTTGGAATTGAATTAACTATTGAATAAGAAAACAACCACTTTTTGGTATTAATTCCACAAGATCAATAGTTGACACATTTAAACTAGGGTTTGTTCAAACAAAAATTTAGGATCTTAGCTTTTGGTTGTGGCAACAAAGTAATGATCTATATGATTTGCTCATTCATAAGATTATAAATTAATCATTGTCTAGTTACCTACCAATATTAGTGGGAAATGGAAGAAAACAAGAAAATAATAATCAAGTAAGTAACTTTGCTTATAAACAAATCTTTTATATTTAACCAAAAAATTTATTATGTTTATAGACCAATGTTTCAACATAAACCCTAATTAAAACATATCACTAGTATTACTTTGCATGAATTGTTGTCATTATGCCTCAAATCTTGATTTGCATGGTGATTGAGGATAATTCAGAATGATGTGGGAGGTTTAAGAACACCAAAAATAAGCTCGCAATCGTCAATTTTCATACATGGGAAGTTAATGATCATATTGCACTTGACTTGGTTATAATAATATTCATATTCCACAAAATCAAAAACGATGAAGCTATTGCAGGATCGGTTTTTGACACTCAACACAAATAGTGTCTCTCAAACTCATTGAATCACACTCAGTTTGATGATGGAAAATCCCTCTAAGAGTTAATAATAATATACTAAGTAATTAGAACACAAGAAGATAAGTTTTAAGATACTTGTATATATTACTTCTCAACTCAAAGTATTACAAGACTCTTACAAGCATGTTACATGAGTTACAATAAGAAACTATATATACTACTATGTACAGCCAGGTATACTTTGATACCAGCTAGAAACCTATAACTAAAGCAAATACTACATTGCTAAAGGTAAGGTATCTTAGATAAAATATTTTCTCAAGATTTGGTAGTCATGACATGTCCATGACTTACCTTTTATCACCAAGTAAAGTTGGTAACTATACTAACTCATAAGGAATGAATTGTGGAATAAAGCATGGTCAACTACATGGACGTGGAAAAGCACCATGTAGTATATCAGAGATTTGCAGCGAATTGTCAGAAGGACCATGCAGGACCGTTAGAAGGGGTGATGCACTTTACAAGACAACAACACAACTAAGGAGAGTTCTTTAGAACATTTAACAGATCAAATAGGGAACTAGTTAACTACTATAAGAGATACTAAGAACACAAGTAAAAGAGAGACAGAACAAGATAACAACATAAATAATTTTGTTTTCAAGAATGCGGTATATTGCTTCTCAAGTTCTATTACAAAGTGTTACCAAGCATAAAAGAAAGTTACAAATACTTGAGATACTTATACTACATCCTACAGCCAGCCATACTTTGAAGGCCATGTGGATACATAAGACTAGACAACAAAATCAAATGTAGAGTCAAAAGGCAGATTGCCTTTTGACTTGTGACTATGACATGCCATACCTCACATCCTAATATATTATAAAAAGGATAAAGTACATAAAGTAGAAAGCTCAGACTCAAGACCTCAATGTATAGTTTTCCAAAAGCATGGACATTTTCACCAACTTGTGAAAGTTGGTGAGTCAAATAGAGTTGTAGCGGAAATGTTAGGATCTAGTATTTGACCAAACACCAACTAATTAACGTGTTAAACCAAACCAAATAGTGTAGAATTCTATTTGATTGGCGATCCAATCAGTGAGAACGCACGTAGAAACAATAATGTATTGAAACTAACGTCAAGAATCGATTGAGAATCGATCTATAGCGTTCTATGAACTTGGAGTGCGAACTTAGAGGCTTCTGGACGGCTAGGGTACGTCTGGAGTCAAAATGGATTCAATCCTTACGTTTTTCCACGAATTAGGTGGTATTTAGAGGTTAGGATTGCTCATTCGGGCGACTGAACCATTAGCATGGTTCATTCATGCAATTGAGACATGCAGTTGATCCATTCGCACGGCTGAGTGTTCAGTCGTGTGACTGAGTAAGACGCATGAAGTTGTTCAGGCGTATGAACTGTCTAGGCACATGGACACTCAGTCGTATGGCCATTCGGACGCATGACCACTGTTGGGGCGCATGGTCCATTTGGACGCATGAAAACTTCACTTCACCAAGTTTGAGTGTATTCAATAGTATAACATTATGCAAAACACTTCAAACAATCACAAACCTATATAATTAAGTCAATATGCATTAAACAACTCATTAATGAAATATTAAACATTATAAACACAACCAAACATTTGTATTTCATTAAGTATCTAACAGTTACATAAATGTAAGACATATTACATTCAGATCAGGATCTAAGTACATATATGTATCAACAAACTCCCCTTTGGACCTAGATCTATCTATTGTCTAACATCTTTCATGATTTCCTCAAACTTTTTGTACTTAGTTTCTTTGGTAACTCCTGTGTTTATCTCAAAAACAAACCAGAGTCTTATCACCTTTTGGAACTGTAAAGCTTGTACAATATCTTGAGGGTCGTAGAACAGTGGCCACTTGTATAAAGTATAAACATCTTTTGCTGACAAGTTGATGAGCCACATCAAGTCAAACACCATTATGGTTTCCATTGTGCCATTCCTATTCAAGACTATCACAGCCTCTCCCGTTCTCCAATCATAGTACCACCATTTGAAGTGTGGAGTGTAGTCCTGAGGCATCTCACATAGTGGGATCTTTGACATTGTACATCGTGGACTCCACTTCAGAAGTACTCTAGGTTTGCCAGTTATGGCATCAACCTCAGATCTTCTGATGTACCTTGTTGGTTGTTGAGGTTTGAAGTTGACCCATCTGGTGTGTTACTCCCTCTTTAGAGCAGCTTCAAACTAGCCTGACATCTTACGAGGGTTAGCATATAGCAAGTTTAACTTAGCTAACTGGTTGAGCTCAAAACCTGGAAGAGTCTACAGATCATGTGGAAATCTGAAGTACTCTATTCCCTTCTCACGTTTAACTGCGTAAACATTGAGGTCTACAAAATGTGCCCACGCTATGATCATGTCTGCCACCTTTTGATGTTTCTTGACCTGATACAGCTTGGTGTAGATAGTAGACGTTGTAGCGCTGCGTTGGGCTCTTATCTCTTCAAAACATGCTGCCCATTCAGCCTTTTTGATGTTTACTTCGGCGTCTGAGGCTTGGGCCTTCTCTTTGTCCTTTTCTGACTCTTTCTCCATCCTGTCCAGAGTCGCAAAAGTGTCACTGACAAGAGTGTCTCCCAGATTGGGAATGGCAGTTCCCTCCTTATCAGTGTACTCAGGATAGTGTTAAGGCGTGACATCTTCTATCTCAATCTCATCTACATCCTGAAGCTCATCGTCACTCTCTGTTTGCACTGTTGGAGCATCTTTCAAAATCTCATCAGCGTTTAGTTGGAACATTTCGGCTATCTGCTCGTCAGTGAGATTGTGAATGATTTCTCCTTCTTCAGGAGTATACATTACCGATCTCCTGACACTACCCTGCAGATCAAGAATCAATGTCAGTTGAGTCTTGACCTGTTGGAGGGGAGCAATGTCATATTCATCTCTTCGGGAATCAGGATCTGCTTTATTTAAACATTCAACACAGCAATCATTAGCTAATAATCAAGGCAAAATCATTTACATTACATATAAACATTCATTTCATTAATTTTACTCATGATCCAAATACAAGTGATTTTAAATAACAATAAGACATCTAAGCATTACTCTTGTCCTGGAGCATCGGCTCTTCTGCTGACGGGGCTGATATGGAGGCACCTTGATCTTGTGCTCTTTTGGTCCTCCTTTCACTGGCAGATATGGCACCCGCAGCAGGTGAGTCATCATCATCATCATCTCTAACATCATCTCCAACATCCCTAGTAGCATCAGTATCATCATCACCATCATTATCTTCATCATCACTATCATCCCCATCCCCCTCCGTGATCTTAAGTGGCTCTTCCTTGGATCCTTATAGGCGTAGCCTGATGGTCTTGTAAGTAGTCTCCAACTCCTCAATATTCTTTGCTGATAGAACATTTTGCTCTCGGATTTGGGACATCTCTGCACGTTGAATCTCCATCTGTTGTGCCTGCTGAGATATCTGCTGAGCTTGGGCAGCAGTAAGATCTACTAGCTGTCGCAGCTGAGCAGTCTTCTCTTCGTCTGTCGCTAATAGCCTCAGCACCATATGGTTAAGTGCCGAGAGCTATTCCTCTACCTCACTTAACTTTACGGTTTAACACACTGTTGATGTATGCGAATGAAGGTATGCGATTGGGCTTATTCAGGTGATTGAACAAATGCGGATGGTTCAATGGTGCGTCTGAACAGATGCGGATGAGTCAGTCGTCCGAATGAACTAATGCGGTTGAATAGACTGAATGAAGTTCTCAGTCGTACAAATGAAGGTAAGAATGAGTCTAATCGTGCGGTTGGAGAATGCTAATGAACTCAGTCGTGCAATTGAGCCAATCGTGCGACTGAACTTGCAGAAGTTTGATAATTCGTAGGTTAAACTTGTTTTGGTCGTAAAAACTCGAATTTTATCAAACCCTAATAGCCGTATGCCGGAAAAACTATACTTTTCGATTAGGAACCGTCCAAGACTTCGTTAGACACAAAAAGATTGCGTTTTTTATGCAAAAACACAATTTTGTATCAAAACAATTGAATCAACACGTAATCAAGAGCCTATTTCTCTGATACCACTTGTTAGGATCTGGTATTTGACCAAACACCAACTGATTAACGTGTTAAACCAAACCAAGTAGTGCGAAATCCTATTTGATTGGCGATCCAATCAGTGAGAACGCAAGTAGAAACAATAAAGTATTGAAACTAACATCAAGAATCGATTGAGAATCGATCTATAGCGTTCTATGAACTTGGAGTACGAACTTATAGGCTTCTGGACGGCTAGGGTACGTCTGGAGTCAAAGTGGATTCAATCCTTATGTTTTTTCAGGAATTAGGTGGTATTTATAGGTTAGGATTGATCATTCGGCCGACTAAACCATTAGCATGGTTCATTCGTGTGATTGAGACATGCGGTTGATCCATTCGCACGGCTGAGTGTTCAGTCGTGCGACTGAGTCAGACGCATGAAGTTGTTCAGGCGTATGAACTGTCTAGGTGCATGGACACTCAATCGCATGGCCATTCGGACGCATGACCACTGTTGGGGCGCATGGTCCATTCGAACGCATGAAAACTTCACTTCACCAAGTTTGAGTGTATTCAATAGTATAAGATTATGCATAACACTTCAAACAATCACAAACCTATATAATTAAGTCAATATGCGTTAAACAACTCATTAATGAAATATTAAACATTATAAACACAACCAAACATTTGTATTTCATTAAGTACCCAATAGTTACATAAGTGTAAGACATATTACATTCAGATCAAGATCTAGGTACATATATGTATCAACAGGTGGTCCAGCCTTATGGAAAAGTATATCAAATAATCACATGTACATAAAAGTATTCAAAAGAAACCTATATTCGTAAATTGGCTTCGAAAGACTTCATATTTGGCTTCAGAATATATTGGTCTTGGCTTTGGAAGATTTTACACTTAGAGTATTTCTGGTGTAAGGTGTAAAACTTCTAAAGCATTTCTACTTTAGTAATTTAGTGCCTGCATGCAGAGATACTTTAGATGCTTTGAATGTTTTGACTGCATCAGACTTGTTGGAATCCTTAGAAACTCCCCCTAAGCTGATGCTACCAAAACATTTGAAGCTCTTCATCAGTTGACAGTCCTCATCATGATAATGACTAGGCCCTTCTTCATTAGATGGTCAGGATCACTCAGACTTTCATAGTATCTTCTCATGTCAAAGACATCACACAAAGGTAGATTGAATATGTCTTGCCATGTGTAGAAATTCTCACCACCTATCACATGCCATCTTTCTAGATTAGTTGTGAAGGTCCAGGATAAGATGTCTCTCAGAAGCAAAAGGAGCCACTTGAATTGGAGTTGATTGTGCTGCCTCTTCCTGCACTTCCTCAAGTTGATCGGACTCACCTTGGGGTATGGAAGTGGATGGTTTAGACTTCTTCTTCTTTGACTTTGTTCTAGAAGCCATACTTTTCCTCCTCTTTGAAGGCTTTAACTGAGAAGACTGGTCTGCAGCACCTTGTTGATTAGTCTTCTCTTGCTCAGTTGGGTGTTCCTCCCTCACAGGTTCAAAAGGAGAGGGAGTTTGACCCGGCAGTGGATCAGAAGATGAAGCTTGCTAAGGTTTAGTAGGAGGTCCGGGTTGTGTTGTCTCAAAAGGTTCAACCTTAACCTCCACTTCTTGAGGGACCTGACTTGGTGGGGAGTGTAAGTCAACAATTTCTCCTCTTTTGATCTTCTGCTTGATAACCCTAATGTGCTCATCCATAGTTGATAGAGACATAGGGACAAGTCTCTTTCCAGAGAATCCATACAGCTTCAAGGAGTTCATCATTCTCTGTTTGTCAGCAGACCTCTTCATGCTTTTCTGAATGATGGCCCTTGACCTTGCAGCATCTTCCCCTAATTTTCTCTTTGTTGCCTTATGTTCTTTGAGTACTTCAAGCTCAAGTTGTTTGAGATACTCAAACTCTATGTACTCAAAGGACAAGAGAAGAAGTTTAGATGCCTGGTATAGGCCTGTGGCACTCAAGTAGTTGATCATGTTGATCCTATCAATCTATTTTCTTACTTGAGGTTCTTGTGGAGCCATAGCCTCTTGTGCAGTACTTTCTTGAACTGGGAGAGAGTGGAAACATGCTTGTCTAATCTCTTTTGTCTCCTCTTCTCTTTGATTTAGATAAGTAACTTTGAATCCTCTACTTTCTCATCTTTCTTGACAATTCCATGTCAGCCAGTTCATTGAGCTCTTCTAAGGGGAGAGATATAAACTCATCAATATCATAGTTCCTGGTTTACAGGTAAGTAATCTTGACTACCCTCAACTCATCATCTTAAGTGTTTGTTCTGGGGGCAGCCCTGATTGCAGCTTCCATCAATCCTGTAGACCCAGAGGAACTTTCTCCCCTTAGCTTCCTCTTCCTCTCTATCCTCTCTCCTCCTCCTCAATCTCCTCAGAAGTCATTTCCTTTTCCCTTTGTCACTCACAAACCTTTGTGACTTAGGGTGGAGAGAGCTTTGGCCTTCATTGCTTGGTGTAGCCTCCAAGCTCTTGCCAGAGAGAGGTTGTGATGCACCTTGACCCGTAGGTGCTTCACTGAGGGAATGAATTGTTGAAGTAGTTGTAGGTGTGATAGGGCTCTCAGGCTCTACTACTGGGCCTTGAGTCATTATGTTTCCCCTTCAAAGCTAATCTTAGGGTCTGCCTTAACATCCAGTTGACCAATAGCATTACCTGATTTCCTCTATCTCCTTTTGAGACTAAACTCTTTAGTCATTCTATCCTGAATCCTTTGTGCCATCCTGTCAACTTGTCTAGATTGGCTTGGATTGACAAGAGGCATGTTGATCAGATCAAGACCTTCATAGTAGTTCAAGGTCTGAAATTTGAAGACTTCTTGCTACCCTTGAACCCTTTGAAGAATAAGGCTCTTCTAGTTGCATCATACATCCACCATATGATGTAATTTGTAGTTCCTTGAGGTGAAGATGATACTGACCTTGGTATACCTTCCTCAAAAAGACTCTAAATGAAGGAGTCTGTTGAGTCCACATCAATGTGAACTTGAGGAAGTTGCTGAGTATGGATAGTTGCAAGTGAGGATGGTAAGTCCTCAATGTCCATGCTCTGTGAAGAACTCCCAGGTTCTGTGTCTGTGATGATTTTCTCCCCCTTTTTGGTAGCATCACCCACTTGCATAGGTGAGCTAGAGGTTAGATCAACCACATTCATCGGTTTATTTGTTCCTGGTTGAGCTCTTTTTAAAGGTCTCCCAGCTAGTTCTTCCTTAAGATAAGATATCTCAAGCTACTGATCATTGACCCTGTTTTGCAAGCTAGTCACTTGAGATTCAAGATGACTAACCTTGGAGACTAAGTAGGCGTATGTTTTTGACAATTTTTGCACCTTTAACCTCAGATTCCTCTCATCTTCATCAGAAGATTCATGGGGGAGGAGAGAATTGGACTAAAGTCTTCTCTCTCACCACCAACATGAAGTTCTTGGCTGCTGGATTTCCTCTACTCAATGACAACTTCAGTTGAAATGTTAATGGGTTGAGTTGCCATGGTTGAGGTCTTAATGATGTAATCACTTGCTGAAGTGAGAGCGTTTTCCATATTGATATCCTGAACAGGTTCAGAAGTATCCACCTTAGTGATGAATGACTGATGTGTGCTAGACATAGGTGATTCGTTACCACTCATCTATCTTTGAGTATGGGAGGAGTAAAAAGACTCATGGTACTCACTAAAACCTAAATCTTCATCAGTATAGAAGTCAAGGTTGGGAATTGGTTGGTTTAAATCTAAAGGTTGGGGATGGTAGTTGTCCCCTGTTGTTCATCTGAGTGTAGACACTCAGAGTGAAGGTTTATGGTTGTTGGGCTTGTGAGCTCATCAGTCTGAGCATGAGGAACCTTAGGACTGATAGTTGAAGTGATGGGAGTGGTTTACTCATAAAGAGAAGTGGGAGCTCTAGTTTCCACTTTCTCCTATATGGGTGAGTGTATGGGGCCTGCACACACTCAATAGCTTAAGTAGGGATTCTTTTGGATCTTCGTTGGTAAGTGAGGGTGATTTGTGGTGGTGTTTTAAGTGGTTGAGAAGTAGAAGGTGTGGGTTCAATATTGGCTTGTGTTGCTAGGTTGTCACCTTGAGTAATGAGCTCTAACATTTTTGGGACCAAGCCTATTTCTACCCCAGAGAAGCCAACAGTTGGCTTCTTTAAGATCTTAAAGATGTCAGGCTTGATCTATCCTAATTTAAGAATATTATCTGTTTCCCTCAACTGTGAGCCCAGTTCACAGTTGAGAATGTGTTGAACATATCTAGGAAACATGTAATATTAGAAGGAGTATAAGTTAGCAAGTAGATTTGTATAAACAAATTAAGAATACCAGAACTTGATCCCCTGAACCATCCCATGCACTATGAAGGAGAGATCTTCAGGAATCTAATCCCAACCCCCATGCTTGTTGGACAAGTTGTGGATGACCACATGTAGTAAGTACTTCCACTAGGATGAGACCTTCCCTTTCCTTAAGGTCTTTACAAAGAAATCCCCCTCATAGCTCATCTGCTAGAAGGATTGCTTAACAGCTTCTTTAGGAAAGGACAACTCACCTTCCTTATCATCCAGCTGATGATGAGTGCTTATGAGGGCTGGAGTGATGAAGATTGTCCTCCCCTGCACTGTAGCAGACAGTGCCTTCTCCCCATCTAGAATAACCTCTTGATAGGTTTTCCAAAAATCAAGTAGATGATCCTCTAAAGAACAGGATCAATAGTAAGAGAGGTGGAATAGTTAGACAAAGCCAAGAATTTTCAAACCTTTGACAAGTGTGGATCTTTCTTAGAGTCTAACAGAGCAACCTGATTGTGTTGCCTGTGTAACTACATGGAGAAATCTAGGTCATTTCGTCTTTTAAGGATGGCCATTTGAGAAAGCTTAGAGGTGAAGGAAAGGAAGAACAAAGGCAGTTGCGGACAGAATTTTGGGAATTTAGGTTTGGACGAAAGATGAAGATGATAGAAAGAGGGGGAAATTGTTGGGTTTATATGTGAAAAGGATTTAAGATAAAGTTAATCAAAGAGGATAAACTTTGAAAGCCGGATAGCGGTCCCACCTCTGAAAAAGTAGTTTCCTTTTTGCTCAAAAAGAAGTTTTCTTGGAAGTCGAAAAGCTTCCGAAGGTAAATTGTCTTCAGAAGTTTTAATGAAAAAGCTTCTGAAGCCAAAATGACTTGGGAAGAAATTTCCTAAAAGTTTTGAAAATTTTGCTTTGGAAGAGAAATAAGACTTGAACGTTTTGTTCAAAAGAACAAAGCCTTCGAGAGTTAATTTGCTTCGGAAGAAAATTGTCCTTAAAATCATATAACTACCTAAGAGAAAATTAAGATTCGGAAGATAAAACTTAGGCAGTTGTTTGTTTTAAAGGCATAAGTTTCTTTCGAAGATAAAACTATATGAAGGATTTCAAAAATCTAAGGAAATTTCTTCTAAAAAGATTTTCATCCAAAGAAAACAAGAGCTTATAAAGGTGATAAAATAGAGAACTTAGAACACACATATTTTAAGAAATAGAGTAAATTACCATTTGCATCCCTGACGATTGTTCATTTTAACCATTTTCATCCCTACGGTTTGAAAATTACCATCTGCCCCCTGACGTTTCATTTTTATTTCCATTTGAGTCCAACACACTAACACGTTAGATTTTTCAGTTAAATTTAATAAAATGATAAAAATACCCTTATTTAATACCCCTTATCTACTCACACCCCACCCCTTTCATCTTCTCTCTATGTCTCTCTCTTTTCTCCCTCTTTGTGACCACCACTGCCACCATAACGATCGTGGTCACCGCACCACCGCGGTTGTCGTACCACCACCGTTGTCGCGGCACCACCACCGCACCTCAATGACTAGAAGAACCACAACCACCCCTATCTATTTTCTTCTCTTCTCTTCTTTGTGTATTTGTGCGATCGGTAGACCACAACCACCAAGACATGAAATTGTTGTTCTAGAGAAGCATATCTAGTGGTGGAAGGGTGAAACACGCTGGCGACCAAGGGTGTTTTGGAAAAACTCAGAGATTAGTATTGATGATCGGTTATGGAGGTGGAGATAGGGGTTTTGTTGGTGGTGATGAGTGGTTGTGATGGAGGATGCAGTGGTGGTGATAGGTGGTTGCGGTGGTAGTGATGGGTGGTTGCGGTACGTTGTGGTGATGGGTGGATGTGGTTGTGGTGGGTGGTTGTGGTTGTGGTGATAGGGGCTGAGGCGGTGGTGATGGGGGCTGTGGTGGTGATGATAGGGGCTGCGGTGGTAGTGATGGGGCTGCGGTGGTAGTGATAGGGCTGCAGTGGTGGTGATGGGGCTACAATGGTGGTGATGATAGGGACTACGGTGGTGGTGATGGGGCTGCAATTAGTGGTGATGATAGGGACTACGGTGCCGGTGATGGGGACTATGGTGGTGGTGATAGGGATAGGTGGCTGTGATTATGGTGATAGGGGTTGCGGTGGTGGTGATAGGGCTACGCTGGTGGTGATGAGGCTGCGGTGGTGGTGATGGGGCTGCGGTGGTGGTGATGGGGTTGCGGTGATGGTGGTGATGGGGCTACGATTGGTGGTGATGGGGTTGCGATGCTGGTCTGTTGTGGTGGTGATGGGGATGTGATGGTGGTGATGGGGTTGCGATGGTGGTGATGGGGCTGCAGTGGTGGTGATGGGGGCTGTGATTGGTGGTGTTGGGATGTGATGCTGGTGATGGGACTGTGGTGGTGGTGATGGGGCTGCGGCGGTGGTAATGGGGCTGCGGTGGTTGTGATAAGGTTGCGGTGGTGGTGATGGGGCTATGGTGGTGGTGATAGGGCTGCAGTGGTGGTGATGGGGCTGCGGTGGTGGTGATGGGGCTACGGTGGTGGTGATGGGGCTACGGTTGTGGGGATGGGGTGGTGGTGGTGGTGATAGAGTTGCGGTGGTGGAGATGGAGCTGTGGAAGTGGTGATGATGGTTGTGAAAATGGTGACGGTTAGTTGTCATGGTGGTGATGAAGGGTGGTTTAGTCTTTTTAACAATAATTTTAACAGGAAAACTAACGGTGTTAGTATTTTGTACACAAATAGAAATAAAAATAAAACATATAGACTCAAATGAAGATTACATGAAACGTTAGGGGTCAGATGGAAATTTTCAAATTGCGAGGATGCAAATGGTTAAAATGAACAAACTTCAGGGATGCAAATGGTAATTTAGTCTAAGAAATAATATGAATTAGTTTTAAAAAAAGCTACTCAAATTTAATCATCCCAATGGTTGAATAAGATACTTAAATCTCTACTCATCAAATGCTTTGGTGAACAATTCAGCATATTGTTTATTTGTGTTAACTGTGACTAGTTTAATTAATCTATTTTCAAAATTATCTATAATCAAATAATACATGTATTGATGTGTTTTGTTCTGAAGTACTGCACAGGATTCTTTGTGATAGAGATAGAATTATTGTTGTCTAAGTGAATGGGAGTCTACTTGAAGTTTAATCCATAGTCAAGCATCTGATTTTGAATCCAAAGAACTTGAGCACAGCAGCTTGCAGCAGCAATGTATTCAGCTTCAGCAGTTGATGCAAAGGCACAGGATAGTTTCTTGCATTGCCATGAGACAACCCTTCCACCAAGTAATTGACATCCCCCTGATGTAGACTTTGCAGTTATATTGGAGCCACCATAATCACTTTATGTATAAGCATACAGATTAAAGTCAGAGTTCTTTGGATAACAAAGGCCGAGTGATGGAGCACTTTGAGATATCTTAGAATTCTTTTGATAGTAATTAGGTGTGACATCTTAGGGTTGGCTTGATATCTTGCACAGATGCATGTATCAAACATGATATCAGGCCTGCTAGCTGTGAGGTACATAAGAGACCAAATCATAGCCCTGTAAAGGTGTTCATCTACACACTCCCCCTGAAGATCAGGCCTAAGGGAGTGGTTTCTTGCTATGGGTGTCTTAGCAATCTTACAATCAGTCATGTTGAATCTGTTGAGTATGTCCTGAACATACTTTGACTGGCTTATGAAGATGCCATTTTCAACTTGCTTCAGTTGAATTCCTAGAAAAAATTGAGTTCCCCCATGGCACTCATTTCAAACTTATCTTTCATCAGTTTTTCAAAGTCTTTACAGTGCTTTGAATTAGTTGATCCAAAGATAATGTCATCCACATATACTTGAACTAGCATAATGTCATCTCCTATTCCTTTGATGAAGAGAGTTCTATTAATAGTACACCTCTTGTAGCCATGCTGATAGAGATATTGTGATAGGGTCTCATACCACTTCCTTGATGCTTGGTATAGCTCATTAAGATCCTTATCAAGCGTATAGACATAACCAGGATGATTAGAATCTACAAACCCAGGTGATTGTTTGACATACACATATTCATCAATCACCCATAAAGAAAAGCACACTTGACAACAAGCTGGTAAACCTTGAAGTTCTTGGATGTAGCAAAAGCTAGGAATATCTTAATAGCTTCAAGTCTTGCTACAGGAGCCAAAATGAAAAAGCTTCCGAAGCCAAAATGACTTCGGAAGAAATTTCCTAAGAGTTTTGAAAATTTTACTTTGGAAGAGAATTAAGACTTGAACCTCTTGTTCAAATGAACAAAGCTTTCGAGAGTTAATTTGCTTCGGAAGAAAATTGTCCTTAAAAACATAAAAGTACATAAGAGAAAATTTAAGATTTGGAAGAGATTTCAGACATTTCTTCTGAAGGCAATTTACGTAGGCAGTTATTTGTTTTAAAGGCATAAGTTTCTTTCAAAAATAATACTATATCTTCTGAAGGACTTAAAAGTTCAAGATTTTCAAAAATCTAAGGAAAGTTCTTCTAAAAAGATTTTCAACCAGAGAAAACAAGAGCTTATGAAGATGATATAATAGACAACGTAGAACACACATATTTTAAGAAATAGAGTAAATTACCATTTGCATCCCTGACGATTGTTCATTTTAACCATTTGCATCCCTGAAGATTGTTTATTTTAACCATTTGCATCCCTTCGATCTGAAAATTACCACCTACCCCCTATCGTTTCATTTTTATTTCCATTTGAGTCCAACATACTAGCGATGTTAGATTTTTCAGTTAAATTAAATAAAATGACAAAAATACCCTTATTTAATACCCCTCATCTACTCACACCCCACCCCTTTCATCTTCTCTCTATGTCTCTCTCTCTTCTCCTTCTTTGTGTCCACCACTGCCACCACAACGATCGTGGTTGCCGCACCACCGTGGTTGTCGCACCGCCACTGTCATCGCACCATTGTTGTCGCCACACCACCACCGCACCTCAATGACTAGAAGAACCATAACCACCCCAATCTATTTTCATCTCTTCTCTTCTTTGTGTGTCTGTGCGATTGGTAGACCACAACCACTAAGACGTGAAATTGTTGTTCTAGAGAAGCATATCTAGTGGTGGAAGGGTGAAACAAGTTGGCGGGCAAGGGTGTTTTGGCAAAAATCACAGATTTAGTATTCATGATCAGATATGGAGGTAGAGATAGGGGTTTTGGTGGTGGTGATGGGTGGTTGTGATGGAGGATGCAGTGGTGGTGATGGGTGGTTGTGGTACGTTATGGTGATGGGTGGCTGTGGTTGTGGTGGGTGGTTGTCGTTGTGGTGATAGGGGCTGCGATGGTGGTAATGGGGGCTGCGGTGGTGGTGATGGGGGCTGCGGTGGTAGTGATGGGGTTGCGGTGGTGGTGATGGGGCTGCGATGGTGGTGATGATAAGGACTATGGTGGTGATGATGGGGCTGCGATTAGTGGTGATGATAGGGACTACGGTGTTGGTAATGGGGACTATTATAGTGGTGATGGTGATGGTGGTTATGATTATGGTGATAGGGGTTGCGGTGATGGTGATGGGGTTGCGGTGGTGATGATGGGGCTGCGGTGGTGGTAATCGGGCTGCGGTGGTGGTGATGGGGCTGCGATGGTGGTAATGGGTTTGTGATTGGTGGTGATGGGGTTGCAATGCTGGTGATGGGACTGAGGTGGTGGTGATGGGGCTGCGATGGTGGTGATGGGGTTGCGGTGGTGGTGATAGGGCTACGATGGTGGTAATGGGGCTGCAATTGGTGGTAATGGGGTTGTGATGCTGGTGATGGACTATGGTGGTGGTGATGGGGTTGCAATGCTGGTGATGGGACTGAGGTGGTGGTGATGGGGCTGCGGTGGTGGTGATGGGGCTATGGTGGTGATGATGGGTTACGGTGGTGGTGATGGGGTGCGGTTGTGGTCATGGGGTGTTGGACCAAAAGAACCAATGAGCCTGATCAGAAAAACCTCTAAGTCCCATAGACATTACAACTGCTAAAGAAGATCACAACAGCTGAAGACATCAGCTGATTACAAGGTCTGAAGACAAAGTCTGAAGACAAGGACTGAAGACTACTACTGAAGACAAAGTCTGAAAGTAAAGAACTGAAGACAAAGTCTAAAGCTATCAGCTGAAGACAAAGTCTGAAAGTAAAGTACTGAAGACAAAGTCTGAAGCTATCAGCTGAAGACAAAGTCTGAAAGTAAAAGTCTGAAGAACAAAGTCTGAAGAACAAACACTGAAGACCAAAGTGATCAGTAGTTGTCACAACAGCTGAAGTTATCAACTTCACTAGTTGTGATGGTTTCCTTTCAGTACTTGTAATTTACTTTTCAGTAGTTATAGTTTCAGTAGTTTAGTTTCAAGTGTTTTATGTTCTTGTACTTAGCATTCTCTGAGATGTAATCAGTAGTTGAGAACTTCTCAGTAGTTTGCATAGTTTCAGTAGTTCGAATAATTCTATTAGATGTCACTATCAAGTGACATCAGCAGACGTCACATATCCTATATAAGGAATGCTGACCTAATTGTAATGTGTGACATTGAGCCACCATGAAAGCATATGAATGAAATATCTCTTTTGCAGAATTCTCTTTTTCTATAACCATTTACTGTTACATTGAATATCAATTGTGTTCTTGTGAATTGTTTAATTCGTTGTTCGAATTCCGCTGCAATACTCTCTAATTAATCAAACTTAGATCACTGATCCTAACAAATGGTATCAGAGCAAGGTTAATCATTGATCGATCTAACAATTGATCATTGAAACTGCTATTCGATATCTAAGTTTGATTGAATTAGCATATTTGCAAGAATTGGTTATAGATCATTGAATTTCTGCTGCTTTCGTTTATCTGCTTTGAGTTTTCTCTTGGTTCATATTGAGTTTGTTGTGTTTTGCACTAAATTAATTAAAACTTAATTGAATTTGGTTGAATCTGAGAATGACTACTCCTTTTAATGACCCTCACAATACCGGTTCCTCAACCAAGCCTCCGATGCTGGTTAGGACTGAGTATAACATATGGCAACGAAGAATGCTTCATCACCTGTCTGTTAACAGTTCAGGTTGTTGGACATCTGTGGTACATGGTCCACACAAGCCTATGGTGAACAATCCGGAAACCAACCAAATGGTTCCAAAGAAGAAGGAACAATACTTGGATGAGGACCGAAAACTGTTTGAGATTGATGCTAAAGCGCATGGAATTCTGGCCATGGCACTGTCGAATGAAATCTATTCTGGGCTTATGCATCATGAAACGCTCATGACCTCTGGAATGATTTGAAGGAACAATTTGGTGGAACAGATGAGGTCTTAGCAAACAACAGAGAAATCCTTGCCCAACAATATGAGACATTCTCTCATAGGAAGGGTGAGTCACTGACTCAACAGTTTGAGCGTTTTTCCTGTTTGATTTCTGAGCTGAAAATGGTCAAACATGAATACACTAATAGTCAGATGAACAACAGATTCCTCAGATCACTGCCTGATATATGGGACACATATACCATTGTCCTACGCTCCAGTGCAAATCTGGATAGTCTATCTCTCACCCAACTCCATGGGAAACTGCTTACATTTGAAATTGAGATAGAGCAGAAAAGGAAACTGGCATCATCAGGAAAGCTCACTGATGACTTTGTACTAGGGAACACTGCCTTGGTTGGTCATGAGTCAAAATATGCTGCATCAGAAAGCATTATGATGCGCATATAGATTTCTCCTCAAACGGTTCAGATCATGCATTTGTTAGTGTTGACAACAGTCAGGCTGTAATAGTGACATTTGTGCTTCATTATGGATGATTTAAAGGGTATTGCTGATGATGACTTAGAAGAGATGGATATTCTGAGCCAAATGGCCTTGATTAATATCAGATCTCAAAAGTTCTACAAGAGAACTGGTAGGAAATTTCCAGGACTCTCTGGCAAAACCAAAGTTGGTTTTGACAAGAGTAAGTTGAGGTGTCACAAATGCCACAGGCTTGGACACTTTGCAAGAGAGTGTAGATCATCTGGATCTAACTCCTCTGCACCCTTTGTGACTTTTCCAAGCAATAGTCCACAAAACAGAGGGCAGCATCCTGCTAATTTTGGTTATCATTCACAACCTATATCTCCTGCGTATTTTGTCCCTCAGGGTCCAATGTCATATCCATATCCCTGCTATTACATGCCACACCCAAATCCGGTTCAAGTTCCTAATGCACAACAACCTCAAGCTCTACCTGAGCCTCTACCATCTCAATCATCTCAATCACAACCTCATCACAGCTTCTTCACCCCTGGTATTGTTGACTGGAGCAGTTTACCAGATGATCTCTCTGGTAATGAGCAATTATTTGCTGGTGATGGTCAACATGGTGGTGAATATCCTTTTAGGAATCTAGCTCTCATGGCCCTGGAATCTACTGATAGTTCATGCTCCAATGCATCTTCATCACAGGTAACCCAGGTATCCTCTGAGGCTAAGGCCAAGCTATGTTCTGAATCTTGCATAGCTGCATTTATCTCTATTAGAGAGGCAAATATAGCTTTAATAAATCAAAATCTAAAGCTTGAGCAAACCCTTCCAAAAGAAAAGCTGAATATGAGTCTATCCTTAAGGATAAAGATGATGAGATTTATAAGCTTAAATGCCAATTAAATGATGAAAAGGCTAAGCTAGAGGTCATTCTTGAGAACCATAGAGATCTCAAAGAAAAACTTGCAGTTACCCAAGTTGAGTGTGACTGTTGGGTATCATCCTGCAAGGGATTTGAAATGCTGCTCAGCAAGCAATCTGCTTCGAATGTGAAGTTTGGAATAGGTTACAACCACATTGCACCACCTACAGATTTTACTCCAAAACCAATAGTAAAATCTAAAGGTGAAAGTAATTTCCAAACCACATCATCATGTGCATCATCCTCAAGTGATCACCCAAAATCACAAGATGAAATCAGTGTTGATACCTCAGTAAATCAATTGGCTGATGGGTTAACTACTGATAAGCACATGAAGATGAGTACTTCAGATGTTGTCCCTCAAAGTACCTCAAGTACTGAAGGGCAAGTCACAACATCTGAAAAGCATTTCAAATCAGCTAAAATAAAAGGATTAACAACTGCTAATAGAGAACAGCTGAAGAACAAGTCTTCAGTTGTTACAGATCCTTCAGTACTAAACAAAAGTACTGAAAGGAGGAAAGTACTGAAGAGCACACCTTCAGTAGTTTCCACATCAGCAGTTGATCAATTCAAGATGAAGAATACGCCATGTGATATATGTGGTAAATTCAATCATCTTTCTGATGAATGTTGGTACAGAAAGGGTTCCAAACTCAACAGAGATAAGCTCATTAAAATCCAGATGGATGAAATGAAAAATGAGTTTGAGACTAAGTTTGTACCACATTCATCCCAATATGATAAACCTAAGCCTTCAACCAAATCCAAAAAGAAGGATAGGGTTTATAATAAAACAGCTGATAGTGCTCCTCATGATAAACATCAGACTAAGTCTATGAATTTTAAGGAGGAAATGGTGGGTCACAGGAACTCATCAAACACAAGTAATGTCTCAAGAACTGAAAGCTTTAGCTACAAATCAGACACAACTTGTTATGATGGTTCAGCATTTGTTGGGGAGAGTTAACCAACTAGATGCACCTGTGATCAAACCACTGAAAAGGCATTCCAAGCCCAAATCCAAGGAATCCATTTCAGCACCATCTCCTTCTTCATCAGCTGTAATCATAAGAAACAAGTTATGGTTAAATCTGTTGATGAAAACAGACCAAAACCAAAAAGGTTTGGGTCTCAAAACCTAACTAGTTCTTTATGATGAATGCAGGGTTCTTCAGCATGCCAAAGGATCATCTGGTATGTAGATAGTGGAGGATCTATGCATATGACTGGGAGCAGTTCTCTTCTTAATGACTACTCTCAAGGAAAGAAGGGATTGTTTCATTTGGTAATGATGCCAAGGGTTACATCATCGGGAAAGGATATGTGTCTAATGGACAAATCAGGTTTGATGATGTTAACCATGTGGAGAATCTCAAGTGTAATCTGCTGAGTGTCAGTCAGATGTGTGATAAAGGGCATGTTGCACTTTTCACAAGCCAGAACTGCAGGATTCTGTCTTCCCAAGTTCTGAGGCTGATTGACAAGGTATTGGATGAACATACTCTCCTGAAGGCCAACAGGATTGGAAGAGTGTATGCCTTGGATTTGTCAAAGAAGATTGATTTGAAGGGTCATCCTTGCCTGTTCTCCAAAGCCTCTCCTCAGGAATCTAAACTATGGCATAGAAGGCTGGGTCATGTTAATCTCAAAAACATGAATCAGCTGATCCACAATAGTTTACTAAGAGGTCTACCAATAAAGGAGTTCCACTGTGATGAAACCTGCACTGCTTGTTTGAAAGGAAAACAGCACAAAGTCTCATTCCCTCCTATTGAAGAACCTAAGTCCACTGCCTGCTTGCAGTTACTGCACATGGATCTATTTGGTCCTATAAGAGTGATAAGCATGGCAAAGAAGAAATATTGTCTGGTAATTATGGATGATTACTCCAGATTTGTATGGACTTTCTTCTTGCATTCAAAGGATGAGGTTGCTCAGACGATTATAAACTTTGTGTTGTATATTGAGAAGCAGTATTCCCTATCAGTCAAGTGTATAAGGAGTGATAATGGAACTGAATTCAGAAACCATACACTTGATGATTTTTATCTAGCAAAAGGAATCAAGAGGCAGTTTAGCATCCCAAGGACTCCAGAACAAAATGGAGTAGTGGAGAGAAAGAACAGGACCCTAATTGAAGCTGCAAGGTCTATGTGGCTGACTATAGTTTGCCATTGACCTTTTGGGCTGAAGCTGTTAACACAGCTTGCTATGTGCAGAATAGAGTATTAGTAAATCAGAGGTTGATGAAGACTCCATATGAACTTCTACATCATTTGGCTCCTCTAATTTCATTCTTCAAAGCCTTTGGGTGTCCTTGTTTCATTCTCAACACAAAGGATCAACTCCACAAATTTGATCCTAAGGTGGATGCAGGGTATTTTGTAGGTTATTCATCCACATGCAAGGCTTACAGAGTCTTCAACTGCAGAACAAAGTTAGTTGAAGAAACCTTGCATGTGAAATTCAATGAATCTCCTAAGGATAAAATTCCACAAAACCCTGTGGAGTTGTTTGATCTGGACATACTGCAATATGTTCCTTATCAATCTCCAGCTGTTGCAGATCATGTGGATAA
The DNA here is from genome assembly GCA_025506515.1 of Flaveria trinervia. Taxonomy (NCBI): domain Eukaryota; kingdom Viridiplantae; phylum Streptophyta; class Magnoliopsida; order Asterales; family Asteraceae; genus Flaveria; species Flaveria trinervia. The sequence continues at coordinate 78,602,769 of CM046448.1, forward strand.
ATCATCTTCTGCAGCAAGTCTTCCACCTGGTGGTACTGAAGATGATGATGATATCAGTACTCACCTTTTCAAGTTTAGTGACCAACTACCTGATTCTGCTAAACTTGATGTTCCTATAGCTCCATCCACAACAAATGCTGATGAGATTTCTGACTCCTCTACATCATTTGACTTGCCATCTAATACTTGGTTTCAAGAATCTGGATCACCATCTGCTGCTGCTGAACCGGCTACAAACACTTGCACTGGTCTTATCGTATACCAAGAGCTGAAGAATCACCCCATGTCTCAAATCATTGGTGATATCAATGCTGGTGTCTCAACCAGAAGTCAATTGTCTAACTTCTACTTCTATGCTCTCTTAATCAGTCAGCTAGAGCCAAAGAACTATCATGTTGCTTTGAGAGAAAATAATTGGGTTGAAGCCATGTGGCTTGAGCTACTTCAGTTCAAAAAGCAGCAAGTGTGGGAACTGGTTCCTCTACCCCCAAGTAAGTGTGTGTTGATACATGTATGTCCCTAGATCATGATATGAATGTAATAGATCTTGTTTGTCTGATTCTGAGGTAATGCTTGGAATGATTAATGAAATGATATTGTTTGTTTGAAATTTATAATGTTTAATATTTCATTACTGAGTCGACGTTGAATTGGTTAAACAGGTTTATGGTTGTTTGAAGTTTTACACATAATGTTATATTAATTAATTAATACATTCAAATTTAACAGAATGAAGTTCTCATGCGATGGCCCATGCGAATGGACCATACGCATGAATAACTTCATACGAATGACTCAGTCGCACGACTGAACCAGGAGACTGGATCAGTCGTATGATTATAACATGAGATTGACTTAATCGCATGATTGAATACTCAATCGTGCGAATGAATCAACCGCATGGTTCAATCGCACGACTGAACCATACTAATGGTTCAGTCGCATGAATGAATAATACTAACCTATAAATACAACCCAATTCGTGAAAAATATAGAGCTTTGATTAATTACGATTCCAGACGTACTCTAACCGTCCAGAAGCCTCACAATTCGTTCTCCAAGTTCATAGAACACATTAGATCGATTCCCAATCGATTTCTAACGTTAGTTTCAATTCTTGATTAATTCTTCGTGTGTTCTCACTGATTGGATCGCCAATCAAATAGGATTCCGCACTATTTGATGTGGTTTACACGCTAATCACTAGGTATTTCGTTCAAATACCAGGTCCTAACAAGTGGTATCAGAGCTTTGGCTCTTGATTACGTGTCATTCAATCAAGATTGATAAAAAGTTTGTGTTTTTGCACTAAAAACGCAATCTTTTGTGTCAAAAGTGATCTTGGACGTTCCCTGCTCATCAAAGTTTGGTTTATACGGACTTAGGCGATTAGACCTTGTGAAATTTCGAATGTTTACGGCTAAAACACGTTTAACCTAGAAATTTTCGCAAAACAGCAGCCTCAGTCGCACGAGTGTGCCATTCGCACGACTGGACTTCATTCGCATAGTCCAGACGCACGATTGGACCTAGACGTATCTCCTTTCGTACGACTGAACCGTTCGTTCGCATTGCTCATACGCATCAGATTTATTCGCACGACTGAGCTAATCACTTAGTTCAGCCGCACGATTGAACCAGTCGCAGAGTTCATATGCACGACTAGACCATTCGCATCCTTCGGTCGCACTAGTGACAGTTTGTTTTATTAGACTTAAAGTTATTCGCCATGGAAGATCAAATGTCAGCCTTTACTGCTGGAAAGGACTCTAGGATACAGAACTGCTGTTGCTTGAGAGTGAGGTGGGTAATCATAATAAACCACCAAAGCTCTTGACGTTAGATGAGTTTCCCCACTGGAAACAACGTTTTGAGATCTACCTTAATGGAGTGGATCCTAATCTGTGGGAAGCCATCGAGATTGGATATAGTACACCGGTGGGAGCTGATGGAGTTAAGCTAACGTTAGGAGGGATGACGGATGTGCAGAAAGTTAAATACAATGCAGAGAAAAGAGTTTATGCATTGATTACACAGTCTATTCCTAAAGACATATTCCACCAGTACTCAGAGAATAAGCAGTCCAAGAAACTTTGGGATGAGCTAGAAAAGAGGTATGACGGGAATGCTTCATTGAAGGCAATCAAAGCTAAGGAGTTAAACAAGGAATTCGATAACTTCTCATCAATGGGAAACGAGAGTTTAGACAACATTATAGATAGATTTTACCATCTGATGAGTGAACTGCATACACATGGGTGGCAACTACCATGGAAGAGAAAGTTACTAACTTTGCAGACGGATTGCCTGAAAAGTGGGCCTCATTCGTGCCTAACCTTAGACAGAATAGAATGCTGGCAAAATTGGATATTAATAACTTCATTCTTAAGTTGCGAGAAGAGTCACTTAGGATAAAGTACAGAGCTCAGAAGTCTTCGTACAATCAAAATCCAGCCTTGTACAACGCCACGCCTCAAGCTAAGACATCTGGAGCACCTCTCCAGACTGCATTTGTGTCTAGCTCATCGGGTCATTCACATGCTTCTCCTTCAGGATCAGACACGTCGGGACTCTCTTGTACCCACTATATTGGATCCAAAACAAGTGCTACTAAACTGAAGACCGAGAATCTCGGAAATGTGACTATGGAAGTAGCTCGAGAACACATGGATCTTTTGGCTGCAATGGTCCATTCTTATGATGAACTTGTTGCTGGGAAGATTGGGAACTGCCATCTAGCAGACGAGGACTACGAGCAGGTGGACGAAATGGAGCTTGAGAGGATGGACATAATGTGGGCCTTAGCTAGTGCTGTCTGGAGGGCAAAGAAGTTTGTAAAACAAACCGGACAGAACTTGGTAGCTACTAAGGATACCACATTTGGCTTTGACAAGAGCAAAGTGACCTGCTTAACTGTGGAGAGAAGGGATACTTCAAAAGAGAATGTGTCAAGCCTAAGAAGACGGGTAACGGGAACCCGTTCTCGTCCTTCACTCGTCAAGACAAGCAAGCTACCAGTTCTACTTCATCAAGCAAGGATCCAAAAGCCTTGACTGCTCATGATGATGAAGGACAGGATTGGAGCTTTAGGTTTGTCTCACCAGGGGAATCAAACATTGCAAGTGTAGAAGATATTGATAGTAATTCCGCTAGTGAAGGAGATCTAGCAGTTGAGATAGCGATGTCACATAGTGAAGAAGCAACTGCAACCGAGGTCAGTTACAAGCCTAAAGAGGAGACTACCACGTCAGAGACAGAAAAGACAGAACCAGAGACATATGCTGCTGCGTTGATGGCTAACTCTTCTGTATAAACTCAGGTAAGTACTACTGACAAAATGTTTGATAATCATGCTTGTTCTGATTGTGATACTTTTAGGAATAGCATAGATGAAAATTTTGCTAGGTTATTAGATCATAATGATAACTTAGTAAAATATTTGCAACTGTGCACTGAGTCTAATAGGGTATTAAAACAAAATGAGCATAGTTATAAAGAAAAGATAGACCTTTTGACTAAACAGCTTAGGGAAACCGAAGTAGTTGCCTTTAACCAAGCTAATGACATTAGGTATTATCTAAACTCCCTAGAAGGCACTAAGAAGCAAAAGGCAGTTCTAGAAGTAGAAGTAAATTCATTAAAACAGAAATTGCACAGTTGGACTAGTTCTTCACACATAGTCCAACACTTAGTGAGAGAAAGGAACAACGGGGAGGGATTGGGTTATAAAGTGGATCCACCACCACCTGAGACTTTGATGAACACTAAGACTAGACCAATAAATAGTAATCCATCAAGGATCATGTGGTGTCTACTCCTCTTGTTAGTGATCCAGATTCCTTATGCTCATCTATTGACTCTGGAAACAAACAAAAGGAGGCCACTTCAAAGGCAAAGGATAAATTGTCTTGTGTTAATCTGGAAAAGGAATTTGAAAGGTTAACTTAAAGTCAGGATCAAACAGAGTCAAATCAGAACCTAAAAGGACTTCTAAGGTTAATCTTTCACATACTTCAAGTCAAAAACCTATTAACGAAAAGAAAAGGATGTTAAACAGGTTAAAAAAGTTAACTTTGTTAAACCAGAGAAAACAACCAAAGAACGAGAGTCAAAACCTAGAGTGAGTTATGTTACTAGAGTGTCACAAACTTCTTCACAAAGAAAGTTTAATCATAAAGTTGATAGCAGGTCGTGCTACAATTGTGGTGAATATGGACACATTGCTTCCTATTGTCACTTCTATCAGACACCTAGGAAGAAGATTGAACTTCAGGTTTCAAAGCCTAGGTCTTCTAAGAGGATTTCTCTGACTCCACCTAGAAGAACTAGTGAACCTAAAATTCAACCTGTAAGTCGGTCAACTGTTTATCACAAACAGGCATTGCACAAATCTGGATTATGGAAGGAGAAGACATCCTCTGTGTCTGATAATAATGACAAGAAGGAACCTGAGCTACCCTCATCCTCTAAGGGTCAATGGGGATTTATGATGTGTGATGCCTCTGGGAAACCCAAGCCAGTAAAGGCTTGGGTCCTAACCCAAACTAATTCTTTACTTTGTATGTGCAGGGTGTTCGATACAGTGTTGAAACTAACACGTGGATAACAGACAGCGGAGCATCCAAGCACATGACAGGAAACAGAGCTCTTTTATCAAACGTCAAGCAAATAAAAGGAGGGCATGTTTCGTTTGCTGGAAACAAGGGTGGCTATATCACAGCCCAGGGAGAAGTGGGGAATCAGAAAGTTAAGTTTGATAAGGTGAACTATGTTCAAAAACTACAAAATAACTTACTTTATGTTTCCCAAATATGTGATAAGGGATTAAAGTCATCTTCGACAAGAAGAAGTGTTACGTACTAAATAAAGACTACGTGATCCCAGAGGACCAAGTTTTGATGACTGTTTCAAGATATAAAGATCTTTATGTCTTGGATCTGTCATCAACTTCTACAACGGATCATGAGGTTCAGTGTTTTCTATCTAAAGCTACTGAAAAGGATTCCATCTCCTGGCATAGGAGAATGGGACACATTAGTCAAAGGAAGATGAATCACTTAATTCAGAAGGATTTGGTGAGAGGAGTTAATATCAAGAACTTCCAGCTTCCTGACTTCTGTGTAGCTTGCAAGAAAGGCAAACAGACAAAGAAGTCTCATTCGGAAAAGAAAGTTCATTCAATAGAACTTCCTCTTGAGCTTCTTCACATGGATCTGTTTGGTCCAGTAAGTACAAAGAGCATTGCAGGCGACTTGTTCTAAAGGTGCTAAGGTCATTGGCACCAAATGGTTTTTAAAATGCAAGAAAGATGACCAAGGGGTAATTATCAGGAACAAGGCTCGATTGGTGGTTCAAGGTTTTCGCCAAGTCGAGGGAATTGACTACAATGAGGTGTTTGCACCCGTGGCAAGGATGGAAGCCATTCGTATCTTCCTTGCCTATGCATCGTACATGAATATAAAGTCTATCAATTAGATGTAAAGAGTGCATTCCTTCATGGGGAAATCAGAGAAACAGTCTATGTTAGTCAACCCGAGGTATTTGAAGATCCTTATCATCGGGATAGAGTCTACAAGCTTGACAAGGCTTTATACGGGCTTCATCAAGCTCCACGAGCTTGGTATGAGAAACTCTCGACTCATCTTGTGAAACACGGCTTTCGCAGGGGAGTCATTGACTGCACGCTGTTCATTAAAGAAAAAGATGGCGACCTACTGCTCGTACAGATCTATGTTGATGACATAATCTTCGGTTCAAAGAATGAAGAGTTATGCAAAGAGTTTGAAGCAGTTATGAAGAAAGAGTTTGAGATGAGTGCTATGGGGGAGATGAAGTTCTTTCTCGGGTTACAGGTGGATCAAACACCAAATGGGATCTTTCTACATCAGACCAAGTATGTAGGAGACATTCTCAGTCGTTTTGACATGGAGAATGCATCTGCTGTTGGGACTCCACTGGCTACGAATCACAACATAGCACCTGATGAAAATGGAGATCTTGTAGATGCCACGATGTACCGAGGAATGATTGGATCCCTCATGTATCTCACTACCTCAAGACCTGATATCATGTATGCTACATGTTTATGTTCTAGATATCAGGCTAAGCCTAAGGTCAACCATCTGATCGGGGTCAAAAGGATTTTTCGTTATTTGAAGGGTACACCCACACTTGGGTTGTGGTATCCTCATGATGATGACTTTGAGCTCACTGCGTATAGTGACTCAGATTACGGAGGCTGCAAGATGAATTACAAGTCTACATCCGCAGGGTGTCAATTCTTTGGGAGAAGACTAGTTACTTGGCAGTGTAAGAAGCAGGACATCGGTTGCATTGTCAACCTGTGAAGCCGAAATGTTGCTATTGCAAGTTGCTGTTCACAAATCATCTGGATTCAACAGCAAATGCGAGATTACGGTTTAAAGTTCTCCTCTACTCCTATTTGTGTTGATAACTCTGCTGCAATTGCAGTAACTAAAAATCCGGTCCAACATCCTAAGACCAAACATATCGGTATTAAATACCATTTCATAAGAGACTGTTTTGAAAAGAACTTAATTGATGTGGTAAAAATTAATACTGATTTTCAACGCGCTGGCCTCTATACTAAAGCCTTTGATAAACCACGTTTTCAATATTTGCTAGAGGTCAATGGCGTTAAACAGAAAAGTGATGTTATTCCTGATGATGATCATGTGTAGTCCGATGTACGTTAGTTAAATTTTTCCTTCTTATTTTATTTGTTTTATTTTGGTCTGTTTAAATTAAACTCATGTTATTTTGCTGGTTATTAAAATCCTAAAATGATTAAACCAGTCTATGATTTTAGTATTTTAGGGGGAGAATAAGTCAGCAAGTAACATTAAAAAAAACGAGGGAGAAGGAGGGGAAAGCTGATTTAAGTTAGATCGTATCTGTGATACCGATTCAAACTCTTTGGAATATGATAGTACACAGGAACAAGTCAAGAGGGATTTTAAAATTTTAATTTAGAAAAGGTGCAAAAATTCAAAGTATAAGTCTGTGTAGTCTAAGCAATATAAAAGGGAAGATGATAGAAAAACTGGTAACTCCTAAGGTAACACATGAGAATAGACCTAGAGGTTGCTAGACCATAATTGATATGTCGGTAGATTCAACACAATAGATGATTAGACCTGACTGGGTGCACACTGCTTCCACACCTCTCCTGATGCAACCGCCCCTCAAAGCCCTACTATCATTGTTGCAAAAGTGCTGACGCAGTTGCATTCCTCACCCCCCACCCAGACACCAATTACTACTGGGATAACCTCAACACCTGAGGGGGAGGATCACAATGCTTCTGTCAACCCACAGCACAGGGGTTATCATGTTCCATCTTCTAGTGTAGATAAGGAGGTGCGAACTTCTGGTGAGGCTGCCACTGCTTCTGACTCAGCAAATGACCGGGATGCAGTTGGTAACATCTCTAAGTCCTCACCAGTGCAACAGCTGATGAAGGACATAGTCCTGAGGCTGGAAGTCCCCAGAACCGAGAACAAGGGGCACATGCTACAATTGATCTACACTCAAGGCATGTTCATTCTGACTTTGTCAGGAGGTCAGGTGATTCAGTCACAACTGATGATGACCTGAGCTTCTTCTTTGATGTAGTTGCTCAAAACACCATTCTAGAGGATGAGGTTAGCAGACTCAAAGAGTTGCTGGCCAAGATGTCTCAGGATGCAAGTCCATCTGCCACCACAATACACCCACAGATGGCACCTTCCTCTGAAGGTCCCCTACACACTGAGCCAGTATATACTTCCAAGCCACCAGCCTCTGCTTTCGGCACTGATTCTCAGGAACAGAACCACCCTGATCAATCAGTTGCTACCCTTCAAAATTCCCTACCTCTCATCACTCCCATGATCACAGATATAGTGATCAAAGCCATTGATGAGAGGCTTCCTACAATAATACAACCCTTGGTGGAGGAGTTGGTGACTAAATCTCTTTCTACTGCTCAACCCTTGCCTCCAATGCAACCAAAAAGGGGGAGAGTCAGTTAGTTAAAGGAAAAGGAAGAGGATAGATGGGGAGAAGGCGAAAGAATCTGAGGTTGTAAATGAGAAGGAGAAGGAGAATGTGAAGGGAGCTGAAGTGAATGAAAGTCAAAAAGACTTTCATGTCACATATCAAAAGAGAAACGGAGAGTCTGAGAAGGAGAAGGAGCTGAAGGATATGGTGAAAGAAGCTGACGCCAACCATAACCGTTCAATGGATAAAATCATTGAGCAGTTGTCTAGGCAGGGTTTTGACATCAAACAACTAGACTCCGAGATCAGAAGGATGGAAACAGAGGAGATCAATTCCAGATGGGCTAGCTATGATGCCTTAGAAAGAGAAAGGCTGGAATAATGATCAGATTTATAGCTAAATACCTGGGAAGATCTCTAATGGAAATAAGGGCCTGGACCAGGGACAACATCTTGGCAATAACCACCAAGATTTGTTCGTCTGAAGAATACTCCAAAGGTCTAGTGATTGAGGTATTGAATGAAGCTGGGGTTGGGAATCGAAAAGAACTGACAAAATTTACCAAAGCCTCCCTTACAGCCAAAATGCTAAAACAGTCTGAACCTCAATCCTCAAAATCACTATCTCCACAACCCACTAAAACAACTCCTTTACCCTCTAAACCAACCATCCAACCCACAAACCAAATCCTTTACCTCAAAAACCCATTGCCAGTGATGTACCTAGCCAAAAGAAAAGAAAGGTACTGAGGCCTGATGAAGATGAAGAGGAGGATGAAGACAGACTGCCACTCTCTGCAGTCATTACTTTGCCTAAGGCTAAACCAATGTCCATCACTCCTGCTTCTCAAATGCATGATGTAATGATAAAGATTGAAGAGGAACAGATGCAAAAACATGATGAGGAAATGCTGAAAAGCATTGACAAAGCATATGCTACATCCTCTTCAATGATCAGCATGAAGAAAGAAGTATTAAGATTGTACACCCTTGCTAATACCTTTCAATACCAAAGGGAAAGAGTAAGGATATGGCCTGATCCTAGGGTGGCACACCGGATTGTCAAGAAAGAAATTCCTTCAAGATACAAGGGCCAAGTGAAGAGAGTTGTCGACGAAGACATCACTGTGGTGCTTGTAGTGTCCCCTTGGGAAATTGTTGAAGAGTTCAAGAAAGCCTATGAAGCCAAACAACCACCTCAAAAGATGTTAGAGAACAAAATTATAAAGAAGGGATTGGTTTACAAACGACTTGAAAACTTCAAACAAGAAGAGCTCAACCTGCTCTTAGAAGGAACTCATCCAGATGAGTTTGCTTATAGACAAATAACAACGGTTGAGCTCAAAAATGGAAAACAGGCCAAGTACATATCTGAAGTGTATGGCCGAGAAGGATTATTTGATGGTGTGCCCGAGGTGCTAACAATGGATGAGCAAATCATGTTTTTAAGGGCTTACACCAGGGAATCATATAGGCTGATACACGGGAAGTAGATCTCATGGTTGGGGCAACAGCTCGTGTCCAAGTCCCCAATACAGAGCTCCCAACCATATCATGCCAAACAGATCATCAGAGACTTCTTCCCAGGCCGGTGCTGAAAAAGGGTCACTTCTCATCTGATCAAGAAGATTAAGAGACCAATCTATCTGCCAAAATAAGTGGGACTCGTAAATAACTTAGAGGTTTTGGCTGCATTGGTTCAGGGGGAGTTTGTTGGACCAAAAGAACCAATGAGCCTGATCAGAGAAACCTCTAAGTCCCACAAGACATCACAACAGCTGAAGAAGACCTGATCAGCTGTTCTACAAAGTCTGAAGAATACAACTGCTGAAGTACGTCTGAAGTACTGAAGACAAAGACTGAGACAACAGCTGAAGATCTAAAGTCTGAAGACTTCAACAAGTACTGAAGACAAAGACTGAGACAACAGCTGAAGATCTAAAGTCTGAAGACTTCAACAAGTACTGAAGACAAAGACTGAAGATCAACAGCTGAAAGACAAAGTCTGATGTTCAAGTACTGAAGATATCAGCTGATGTTAACAGCTGATGACAACAGCTGAAGAGGGCTTCTTCAGTTGTTGTGATGATTTTTCTTCTTCAGTAGTTTTCTTTTCCTTTCAGTAGTTTGTTTATTTTTCTTTTCAGTACTTGTAAACAACTGAAGAGGTTGTTCTTCAGTTGTTGTAGTTTCAGTAGTTTTATGTTTTTCAGTAGTTGTAAATGAGATGTTTAACACTTAGGAACATTTGTAAGAAGATGTCAGTTGTTGACATCTTCAGTAGTTGTTAAACATCAGTAGTTATAAAACGGTTACATGTCACTTTCAAGTGACATCAGCCTACGTCATTCTTTTCTTTATAAGGAAAGATGACTCACCTGTAATCGTGCCTTTGAGGCCGACAATCCTAATGCAATATTCCTTTTGTCGGATATTTCTCTCTCTATAACAAAATTCTTTTATCGTTTTATATCAATTGTTCTTGTTGAATTTGTCTAATTCTGAGCTATTCCGCTGCTATATCTGTTCAATCGATTAAACCAAGGGCTGAGATCCTAACATACATCGACTCTACAGGTAATTTACGGTAAAGAAGCACTCCCATAACTTTAAACTTGATGAAAAATCGGTACATTCGGACTCGCAAAAGAACCAAGACTTAAGTGACTAAATACCTAACTAAATGACTCAAACAAACGAAAGTAACGATGTTAGGTAGTATAAGAATGTATTGCGAGTCAAATGAACCAGATAACGATGTCTAAAACTCGAAAATGGTGAAAAAGTGAATTTGAATTGAACAGTCAGTACATCATGTGAATGGACAGAGTGATGAGCGTCAATCGCACAACTGAAGGGTGCAAACGCACGACTGAACCCCATTCGCACTGTTCAGTCGCACGACTGGTGTAACCGCATGAGGTTACATAAGTATGAGCCCAGTCGCACACTCAGTGGTACGCATGGGATCAGTCGCACGACTGAACCCCATTCGCACTATTCAATCGCACGACTGAACTCAGTCGCACAATCTCAATCGCATGATAGAAAGATTTTCTTCTGGTTTAAGTGTTTCATGACTTTCTTAGCCAATGGTACTAATGTTTACTATCTTTGTGTAACAGATGGCGACTCGATGGATTATGAGCACGAAGCATAATATATGTGCTCATCTGGACTTGACATCCAGAAACGCTGCCGATTTCTCTGGCATCATCACATTTCTACTGAGATCAAGGATTGCACATGCCATATCTACTCCTTGTACTCCTTATCGATCCATTCAGCAAGCCTTCTGGGAAGGCACTACAGTTGATAGATCGTCTGAGCCTCATTGCATCAGAAGTACCATCTTTGGAGAGGCTATTACTATCTCAGAGGAGGATCTGAGAATCGTATTACAGTTGGGGGATGACACTGATTGTCCGACTCGATTACACCCCATCACAGTCAGAGGATGCTTTCTTAGAGCCAAGTACTCTGGGGAAATCAATGCTAGGGTACTCAACAAGAGTAACCTCTATCCCCAGTTTAAATATCTTGCGCACGTGCTGCTTAAGTGCATAGCTTCCAGAAAGGGAGGTTTTGATAAGCTATCTGACTAGATGCAGAACGCGTATGTTGCGTTGGCGCTGAACCACCCGTTCCGCTTCTCCAAGATGATCTTCACCTATCTGGTGGAGAACATCGAGGGGAAAGGGAAGGAAGGCTTCTGTATGTACCCGAGGTTTATGCAGATGATCATAGATCAGAAGCTTCCCTCCCTGTCGAAGGAGAAGGAGGATGTGGTAATCCTCAAGGTGATGGATGATACTACCCTGGGGAGGATGAAAGTGTACAGGGGGAAGCAAGTGAAACCTCCTGTCAGGAGGTTGTTTGGGCATCTTGCCTGGGATGACTACGTGGTGCCAGCAAAGAGAAAGTGGCGCCACGATGATAGTGACTCTGATGTGGAGCAGATTGCTCTACCCACTCATGACTCAGATGATGATGACAGTGGGGATGCAGGAGACGGTATGCCTATTCCACCTAGAGGCACTGTGTCTGATGTTGTACCTCTAGTGTCCGTCCCAGCTGGAGAAGTAGCTGATTCAGCTGGATTTCATCAGGATTTCGTTCATGGTGCGGAGGAGGAGGATGAGTCGGATGAGGAGCCCCTAACGCGAACTGTGGGAAGCAAAGTTGTTCCCACAGAACATGGGCTAAGGGTGGTTGGTGAACACCCGAGAGACTCCGGAGAGACTGATACTGACCCAAGCTATGCACCGGGGTCCACTGGCAAGGTTGTAGGGGGAGTTTCCACCTCAACAGGGACAAGGAGGAAGAGGATGGCTAAACCCCATGGTCAGAAGAAGAAGAAGCGTTAGGTGACCTTCCTCACCACCACATCCACCACAGCCACCACAGCCACCACATCCACCACAGCCACCACATCCACCACAGCTACCACAGCCACCACCATGCCTACCACAACAGCACAGAGTCCATCCACCACCATATCCTTTACTCCTACATAACCTACAGCATTTCACAGACCTATCTTTACTACAGCCACCACCACCACCACCACTTCACACCAAGCAATACCCTCAGCCCATCCCTCATATACTTACGGATCACCTCTACCTCCAATTGGGGTAGAGGAACAGTTGTCTGTGCTTAACAGAATAGTGATGCGCTTATTGGCTGCAAATGAGGAAAAGGCAGCCCAGATCCGCCAGCTTACTGACCTGACTGCCGCACAATCTCACCAAATTGCAGAGCAGGCTCGAGTTATAGAGGAGCAGGCCCAACAGATGGCTGCTCAGAGCACCAAGATAGCCCAACTCCAAGCACATAGTGTCACATCAAGCAAGAAAATAGAGGAGTTGGAGAAGGCAAAGAAGACTATCATGTTAAAACTAAAAGGATCTAAGGAGGAGCCATTGAAGATAAATGAAGGGGACAGAGATGATGATGATGAAGATGATGATGAGGATGTTGAGAGTGATACTGAGGAGAATGAAGAAACCGAAGGAGATAGGACAGAGGAGAAGGACGATGATGATGAAGCAGAAGGAGGGGATGCAGCTGCATCGGCCTCTGCTACAGGTCAAGAGAAAAGGTCAAAGAACAGACAAGATCAATCAGCTTCTACTTCTGCTCCTCCAAGTGATGATACTATTATACAGGATAAAAGTAAAGACTAGATGTTATGTATTTATTTACTTTTGTATTTGAATCCTGTATTGAAAACGATGTATTGAATGTTTATATTAAGTAAATGCATTTATGTTTGATTAATAACTAATGACTTATGTGTTGAATGTTTAAATCAAACAAATCCAAATTACCAAAGAGATGAGTTTGATGTTGCTCCCCTTCAGCAGGTCAAGACTCAACTAACAATCATTCTTGATCTGCAAGGGATTGTCAGGAGGTCAGTGAACTATACCCCAGAAGAAGGGGAAATAATTCATGACCTATCAAACGAGCATGTCCTAGATCATGATATGAATGTAATAGATCTTGTTTGTCTGATTCTAAGGTAATGCTTGGAATGATTAATGAAATGATATTGTTTGTTTGATATTTATAATGTTTAATATTTCATTACTGAGTCGAAGTTGAATTGGTTAAACAGGTTTGTGGTTGTTTGAAGTGTTACACATAATGTTATATTAATTAATTAATACATTCAAATTTAACAGAATGAAGTTCTCATGCGAGTGGCCCATGCGAATGAACCATACGCATGAATAACTTCATACGAATGACTCAGTCGCATGACTGAACCAGGAGACTAGATCAGTCGTATGATTATAACATGAGATTGACTCAGTCGCACGACTGAATACTCAATCGAGCGAATGAATCAACCGCATGGTTCAATCGCACGACTGAACCATACTAATGGTTCAGTCGCACGAATGAATAATACTAACCTATAAAAACAACCCAATTCATGAAAAATATAGAGCTTTGATTAATTACGATTCCAGACGTACCCTAGCCGTCCAGAAGCCTCACAATTCGTTCTCCAAGTTCATAGAACACATTAGATCGATTCCCAATCGATTTCTAACGTTAGTTTCAATTCTTGATTGATTCTTCGTGTGTTCTCACTGATTGGATCACCAATCAAATAGGATTCCGCACTATTTGATCTGGTTTACACGCTAATCACTAGGTATTTCATTCAAAATACCAGGTCCTAACAGTGTGCAATAGGCACTAAATGGGTGTTTAGGAATAAAACTGATGAAAATGGGCTTATTGTCAAGAACAAGGCTAGACTGGTTGTACAAGGGTTTTCACAAGAAGAAGGTATTGATTATGATGAAACCTTTGCCCCTGTAGCCAGACTAGAGGCAATTAGATTGTTCTTAGCCTATGTTGCATTCCACAATCTTAAAGTTTTTCAAATGGATGTCAAAAGTGCATTTTTATATGGTAAAATAAAAGAAGAGGTTTATGTGTGTCAACCACCAGGTTTTGAGGACAATAAACATCCTGATTGGGTTTATCAACTTGATAAGGCTCCTTATGGGTTGAAGCAAGCTCCTAGAGCCTAGTATGAAACACTTTCAAATTTTCTTCTTAAAAATAATTTCACTAGAGGCTCCATAGATAAAACTTTGTTTATAAAAAAAGTGGATCAGCATAAGCTACTTGTTCAAATTTATGTTGATGATATTATTTTTTCATCCTCTGATCCCAAGTTGTGTGATGATTTTACAAGTCTAATGAAACAAAAGTTTGAAATGAGTGCAATGGGAGAATTACAGTTCTTTCTAGGCTTGCAAATCAAACAAAAGGCTGATGGAACCTTTATTCATCAATCAAAATATACAAAAGAACTTTTGAATAAGTTTGATTTACAAAATTGTAAGCCCTGTTCTACTTCCATGTGCAACACCACACAACTGGATGCAGATCAGAAAGGTAAAGCTATTGATAAAACACTTTACAGATGTATGATTGGATCCTTGATGTACTTAACAGCTTCTAGACCAGATATCATGTTTGCAACTGTGTTTTTGCTAGATTTCAGGCTGCTTCTAAGAGTCTCATTTGATTGCAGTCAAGAGGATCTTTAGATATCTGCAAGGTACACAGTCTCTAGGTCTTTGGTATTCCACTGGACACTCATGCAAATTAGTTGCTTTTCCTGATAGTGACTATACAGGGTGTAAGTTAACCAGAAAGTCAACTTCTGGTGGATGTCAATTCCTAGGCAACTGTTGATTTCTTGGCAGAGTAAGAAACAAACATCTATTGCTACATCCACTGCTAAAGCAGAGTACATTGCTGCTGCAAGTTGTACATCTCAGGTACTCTGGCTTCAAAACCAACTATTGGATTATGGCATTACAGAGACTAAGACTCCATTATTAATGGATAGTGCTTCAGCTCTGTGCATTGTCGAGAATCCAGTCCAGCACTCTAGGACCAAACATATAGAGATCAGACACCATTTTATTAGGGATTGTTTTGAAAAAGGTCCGATTGATCCAAAGTTTGTGCCTAGTGCTGATGAGCTTGCAGATATATTTACTAAGCCTTTGGATAGTTCAACTTTCCAAAACTTGTGTTAAGGCTTGGTATGCTGCAGCTAGAATAAGTGATCACTATTGATGATCTCAGTAAAGAAGTACTGATGATCATTAGTAAACATGTCACAAATATGTACTAATTCTGTTAAAAGAAACTGATGCAGTTACAACTACTGATGTAGTTATAACTCCTGATGTCAGTAAAAACATATAAGTACTGATGTCCTATGAAACAACTAAAATCAGCTAAAAAGTCTGATGAGTAAGTGTTGAGGACAGTATGAAATAGCTGAAAAGCTAAGAATTGACGAAAACTACTGATGAGAATTTTCACTTCAGTCGTTTCCACAAACTGTTGTTTCACTCTAAACAGCTGATGACAAAACCATGTCTTCAGTATTTAACTACTAATGACTAATACCAAGTCCTCAGTTGTTTACAACAGCTGAAGACAAAACCAAGGTTTTCAGTAGTATCACAACTACTCATGACTAAAACCAAGTCTTCAGTTGTTTTCAAACGTTTGATAGTTAAAACCACATCTTCAGTTGTTTTCATAACAACTGATGCCAACACCAACACTTTCAGTCGTTTTCTTTTCAGCCTTTTCTTAACCTATAAATACCTGCACTTATAGACAAACGTTTCATTAGCCGTTTTCAAACCTTTCTCTCTCAACAATGGCGACAATGAAACTCAAACCCCGACACAACTGTGTTGCCTACCTTTCGAAATCGGCCTTCTGGAACAAGTTTGACACTACCATCAATCTTATGGTGGATTCCCAATACAAAACAGCCTTTCTTCTGAATCCTACCATATATCCTGACTCCTTATCCCAGTTCTGGACCAACGTCTCTGTAATAACTGGTTAGAATGATAGACAAATCACTCTCCAGTCGTTGGTGAACCAGAAACAGGTGCTCATCACCCCCAACATCATTCGCAAAACCCTAAATTTGCATGATGGCACCTATCCTAAACAATACCCGAAAGGCACCACAGATATGTTTTATCCATAACAGGTATGAAGGCGACTTAAGTGCTACAACCATACTTAAAAAGCACTTCCATGATGCTAAACGACTTATCTTTCATATGGTGAATGTCTGCCTTGCATCAAAGACATCTTCTTGGGATCAGATGTCTTCCTGATGGCAACAGGTATTGTTCTCTATCCTTGAACGCCAAAATCTAATTTTTTCTGAGATAGTGTTCATGGAACTAAAGGATTTGGCTCAGAAACCTATGGCAAACAGATGGATACTTTATCCCTGGTCTCTGATGGCCATAATTTTGAATCAATTACAATCTGATGGCCTTGTTGGTCTTGGAGTCCCTGCTCCAGCTGTTTTAGCTGAGGTATACTCCCGACATAACTCAGACCCTACTCTTAAAAGGGCTGCCGGATGCTAAAACCCAAGCAGAGGGAACCCACAGCCTCCACTTCCAGATCCAAAGTCCCCACCAAACCCAAATCCAAAAAGCCCAAAAAGGCTACTCAGGGAGATGAGTCCCCTGAGGATGCCCCTGTACCACAAACACAGGAAATACATACTGGTTATAACCCCCAGTTATGTCCAAGACTCAACCTGCTGAAGCCGCACAGGTATCCTCTCAACAGGATCCTGTTGCAACCACAATTGGAGATCTCACATTTCTGGAACCTATCTCAATTGAGAGGGTTACCATTGAAGAGCACCTCTCACCCCGGGTGCAATCTGCTTCAGACCAATCTCCACATGCAACCGCCCCTCAAAGCCCAACATTGATAGTTGCTAAAGTGCTGAGTCAGTTGCATTCCTCACCCCCTCCCCAGAAACCACTTACCACTGGGAATACCTCAACTATTGAGGAGGAGGACCAAAATGCTTCTGATAACCCACAGCACAGGGGTTACAATGTTCACTCTCTAAGTGTAGAAACGGAGAATAGAACATCTGGTAAGGCTGCCACTTCTACTGATTCAGCAAATGATCAGGATGAAGTTGGTAACATCCATAAGACCTTACCAGAGGCAACTGCCAATGAAGGACATAGTCTTGAGGCAGGAAGTCCCCAGTACCAAGACCAAGGGACACATGCTTCTACTGATCTACACTCAGAGCATGTACATCCTGATTCAATCAGGTGGTCAGGTGATTCAGCACAAACTGATGATGACCTGGGCTTTTTCTATGATGTATTAGCCCATAATACCATCCTTGAGACTAAGGTGAGCAAACTCAAAGAGTTGTTAGCCAAAATGTCTCAGGATCAAAGTCCATCTACCTCACAAACCCCACAGATGGCACCTTCCATTGAAGGTTCCCCAAACACTGAGCCTACACACGTAACTGAGCCACCAGCCACTACTTTTGGCACCACCTCTCAGGGATAGAACCCCTCTGAGCAGATGGTTGCTATCTTTCAAAAATCCTTACCTCTCATCACTCCCATCATCACTGACATAGTGCATAAAGCCATTGATAAGAGGATATCCTCAAATCTACAAACCCTCATTGATGATGCTGTTCACAAATCTCTTTCTTCCTTTCAAGCCCCTGATCCTAATGCAACCAAAAAGGGGGAGACTTCCAAGTCTAAGGCAGTGAAAGAAAAGAAAAGAAAAAGAGTTGATGATGAGAAAGAACCTGCAAAAGAGAAGGAGGTGGAGAAAGAACTGATCTCAGAACAGCTGATCACATATAAAAGAAAGAAAAGTGCTGAGTCAAAAGCTGATGAAGATAAATCCTTAGAAGATCTTGTCAAGATGCTGATGAAGCTCACAGCAGATCCATGGATAAAATTATAGATCAGCTCTTTCGACAAGGTCATGACACAGCTACACTAGACACTGAGATCAGAAGGCTGGAAAGAGAAGAGATTCGAGCTAGATGGGTCGGTTATAGTATGTTGGAAAGAAAGATTGGAGATAATGATCATATTCATTGCCAAATACCTTGGAAGATCATTGATAGAGATAAAGGCCTGGTCCAGAGACAGTATCCTGGAGATAACCAAGAAGATCTGCTCTACTGGAGGCTATAATAAGGGGTTGATAATTGAAGCTTGGATGAAGCAGGTGCAGGGAAGAGAACTGAAATGGCAAAGCTCTCCAAAGCCAAACTCACCACCAAAATGCTAAGTCAATCTTCTCACACTCCA
The DNA here is from genome assembly GCA_025506515.1 of Flaveria trinervia. Lineage (NCBI taxonomy): Eukaryota > Viridiplantae > Streptophyta > Magnoliopsida > Asterales > Asteraceae > Flaveria > Flaveria trinervia. The sequence goes on from CM046448.1 coordinate 78,621,451, forward strand.
CTCAAACACAACCCTTATCTCTAAAATCTCCCAAATCTATCCCTAAACCAAAGCCACCCACAACTCAACCCACAAAACCAATCCCTTTACCCTAAAAACCACCTCAAACCTTACCAGTGATGCACCCAGAAGGGAGAAGGTGTTGAGGGTAGAAGAAGATGAAGAAGAGGATGATGATGATGATAGTCTGCCAATCTCTGCTATTCTCAAACTCAAATCACCTGAGCACAGAAGTCAACAAGTGATTACTCCTGACTTGCAAATGCAAATGGTGAAGGTAAAGATTGAAGAAGCAGAATAGCAGAAACAACATGATGAGAAGTTTCTTAAGATGGTTGATAAGGATTTCCTTCAGTCCTCATCCATTCAAGAAATGAAGAAATAGGCTCTGAGGCTGTACACTCTTAGACATACTTTTCAACATCAAAAAGAAAGAGTGCGGATCTGGCCAGACCCAGGGTAAGTTCTAGAATTCATAAGAAGAATATACCAAGTAGATATCATGGCAAGTGAAGAAGACCTTGAATGCTGCAATACATTGGCCATGGTAGTCTCACCCTGGGAAATCATTGAAGAATTCAAGAGAGCTCACAAAACCAAGACAACCCCTCAATCTATTCTTGAGAACAAAATGATCAAGAAGGGGTTGTTATACAAAATACTTGAAGATCTTCAGAAGAGTGAACTCCAGTTGTTCCTTGAAGGCTCTCACCCTGATGAATTTGCTTATAGAGAGATAACAACTGTGGAGTTGAAAAATGGAAAGACAATGAGATACCTGTCTGAGTATTATGGCCCAAAGTTCTTCTTCGAGGGAGAAGCAGAAGAACTCACCAAGGAGGAACAAGTTGTTCTCCTTGAGGCCTATGCTAGTGAGTCTTATAGACTTATTCATGGGAATTAGGTTTCATGGTTGGGATAAGACTCTGTGTTTAGTTTCCCCAATAGAGTTCCTTTCATACTTAGCCAATCAAAAGATTAGAAACCTTTTCCGCCTATGCTTAACTGATTACCTCTGAAGCTGATCAAGAGGGTGTTTCTGCCAAGAATAAGTGGGATCATCAATAAGTTAGAGGTTTTGGCTGCATTGGTTCAGGGGAGTTTGTTGGACCAAAAGAACCAATGAGCCTGATAAGAAAAACCTCTAAGTCCCACAGACATTACAACTGCTGAAGAAGATCACAACAGCTGAAGACATCAGCTGATTACAAGGTCTGAAGACAAAGTCTGAAGACAAGAACTGAAGACTACTACTGAAGAAAAATTCTGAAAGTAAAGAACTGAAGACAAAGTCTGAAGCTATCAGCTGAAGACAAAGTCTGAAAGTAAAGTATTGAAAACAAAGTCTGAAGCTATCAGCTGAAGACAAAGTCTGAAAGTAAAATTCTAAAGAACAAAGTCTAAAGAACAAAGACTGAAGACCAAAGTGATCAGTAGTTGTCACAACAGCTAAAGTTATCAACTTTAGTAGTTGTGATGGTTTCCTTTCAGTACTTGTAATTTACTTTTCAGTAGTTATAGTTTCAGTAGTTTAGTTTCAGTAGTTTTATGTTTCTTGTACTTAGCATTCTCTGAGATGTAATCAGTAGTTGAGAACTTTCTCAGTAGTTTGCATAGTTTCAGTAGTTTGAATAATTCTGTTAGATGTCACTATCAAGTGACATCAGCAGACGTCACATATCCTATATAAGGAATGTTGACTTAATTGTAATATGTGACATTGAGCCACCACGAAAGCATATGAATGAAATATCTCTTTTGCAGAATTCTTTTTTCTATAACCATTTACTGTTACATTGAATATCAATTGTGTTCTTGTGAATTGTTTAATTCGTTGTTCGAATTCCGCTGCAATACTCTCTAATTAATCAAACTTAGATCACTGATCCTAACATGGGGTTGTGGTGGTGGTGATGGAGTTCCGGTGGTGGTGATGGAGCTATGGAGGTGGTGATGATGGTTGTGAAAATGGTGATGGTTAGTTGTCATGGTGGTGATGAAATGTAGTTTAGTCTTTTTAACAATAATTTTAACAGGAAAACTAACCGTGTTAGTATTTTGTACTCAAATGAAAAATAAAAATAAAACAATATAGACTCAAATGAAGATAACATGAAACGTCAGGGGTCAGATGGCAATTTTCAAACCGCGGGGATGCAAATGGTTAAAATGAACAAACGTTAGGGATCCAAATGGTAATTTACTCTAAGAAATAATATGAATTAGTTTTAAAAAAAGATACTCAAATTCAATCATCCCATTGGCTAAATAAGATACTTAAATCTCTACTCATCAAATGCTTTGGTGAACAGATTCGCACATTATTCATTTTTTTAACTTTGACTAGTTTAATTAATCTCTTTTCAAATTTATCTCTAATCAAATAATACCTTATATGATGTGTTTTGTCCTGGAGTGTTGCACAGGATTCTTTGTGATAGAGATTGCACTATTGTGTTTATGTGAATGGGAGTCTCCTTGAAGTTTAATCCATAGTCAAGCATCTGATTTTGAATCCAAAGCACTTGAGCACAGCAGCTTGCAGCAGCAATGTATTCAGCTTCAGCAGTTGATGCAGAGACACAGGATTGTTTCTTGCATTGCCATAAGACAACCATTCCACCAAGAAATTGGCATCCCCTGATGTAGACTTTGCAGTTATGTTACAGCCACCATAGTCACTATATGTATAAGCATATAGATTAAAGTCAGAGTTCTTTGGATACCAAAGGCCAAGTGATGGAGCACCTTTGAGATATCTTAGAATTCTTTTGATAGTAATTAGGTGTGACATCTTAGGGTTGGCTTGATATCTTGCATAGATGCATGTATCAAACATGATATCAGGCCTGCCAGCTGTGAGGTACATAAGAGACCCAATCATAGTCCTGTAAAGGTGTTCATCTACACATTCCCCCTCAAGATCAGGCCCCAGGGAGTGGTTGTTGCTATGGGTGTCTTAGCAATCTTACAATCAGTCATGTTGGATCTGTTGAGTATGTCCTATACATACTTTGACTGACTTATGAAGATGCCATCTTCAACTTGCTTCACTTGAATTCCTAGAAAGAAATTGATTTCCCCCATGGCACTCATTTCAAACTTGTCTTTCATCAACTTTTGAAAGTCTTTACAGTGCTTTGAATTAGTTGATCCAAAGATAATGTCATCCACATATACTTGAACTAGCATAATGTCATCTCCTGTTCCTTTGATGAAGAGAGTTCCATCAATAGTACCCCTCTTGTAGCCACGCTGATAGAGATACTGTGATAGGGTCTCATACCACTTCCTTGGTGCTTGGTGTAGCCCATAAAGATCCTTATCAAGCTTGTAGATATAACCAGGATGATCAGGATCTGCAAACCCAGGTGGTTGTTTGACATACACATCTTCATCAATCACCCCATAAAGAAAAGCACACTTGACATCAAGCTGTTAAACCTTGAAGTTCTTGGATGCAGCAAAAGCTAGGAATATCTAATAGCTTCATGTCTTGCTACAGGAGCAAAGACTTCTGTGTAGTCAATTCCTTCGTCTTGAGTATATCCTTGAACAACTAGTCTAGCCTTGTTCTTGATGATAAGTCCTTTATCAGCCTTCTTATTTCTGAACACCCATTTGGTTCCTATAGTAGTCTCCCATGAGGAAGAGAACATAGGTTCCAAACCTTCTGCCTTTTTAAATTGAAGTAGCTCCTCTTGCATAGCTTCAACCCGACTTCCATCCTTTAGAGCCTCATCAATTTCTTTAGCTCTATCTGGGACAAGAAACAAGAGTGAAGACAAACATTTGCGTTATGAGTTTGTCCTCTTGTTTTTACCCCTGTGTCAACATCTCCAATGATGTTTGAGGTGGGATGAGACTTGTGGATTCTTAGTTGAGGGATCACATCATGTTGATAAGAGAGATCTAAATTAGAGAAATTTAGATCTGGCATTGATGCTTCTCCCACCACATCAACACACTTATCAAGAGAGACTTGATCTAATGAGTGTGTGACATAATTGATATTGTCTTCTATGGAGTAGTTATCAGCATCAAGAAATTCTTGATCACTATCACCACCACCATTGACTTATACATTTGAAGCTTCTTTATCTTGTTGTTAAGCCTCTGAGCTAGAATTTGAAGGCATCTTAGATATATCAGCTAAATTTGTCATTATTGTGCTGATAGAAACTTTATTTGTAGAGTTAGTTACAACTGGAGCTGAAGCTGTATATTGTCAGGACCAGGTCACCTATAGGTAGTATGTTTGTAGATCCTAAAACATGCTCACAAGATTTGTTAAAACAGTTGGTAACTAAATCAAGATCAAACAGCCAATCAGGACCAGAACCTTTGACACTAGGAGTGTGCTTATTGATTGTCACATTGCCTGACTCCTCATTTACTCTAGTTCTGAGATTGTATACTCTATAAGCCTTATCTTGGGAAGACTATCCATTGAAATGTCCAACATCTGATTTCTTAGCAAACTTAGAAATTTAATCTTTGGTATTCAAGATGGTGCAAGGACATCCAAATGACCTGAGAAAACCAATGAAAGGTTTCCTCTTGTGCCAAAGTTCATAAGGAGTCTTACGATGAGTCTTAACCACTAAAACTTTGTTTTGCACATAGCAGACAATATTGACTACCTCAGCCCAGAAGGTGATGGGCAGTTTAGAGTCAGACAACATAGTTCTTGCAGCTTCAATAAGTGTCTTGTTTGTCCTCTCAGTAACACCATTATGCTGAGGAGTCCTAGGAGCACTATATTGTCTTGTAGTACCATTTTCATCACAAAATATATCAAGGATTTGGTTCTTGAATTTATTTCCTTAATCACATCTTATGGTTTTAACCTTGTGATCACATTGATTCTCAATCTTTAAGATGAAATTCTTTAGAATCTCAGGAGTCTCATTCTTAGTTCTAAGAAAGAAGACCCAAGTGAATCTGTAAAGTCATCGATGATCAGTAAACATTAAGAGGTCCTTCCTAGACTCATTACACTAGTGGGGCCAAGAGATCCATATGTAACAAGTGTAGGGGAGTAGTGATGGAGTTTATTTCCTTTGGCTTGTGAGAAACTTTGTGTTGCTTACCTTTTAGGCATGCCATACATTGATCATCACTTGTAAACTCTTTCTTTGGCATTCCAGTTACCAAATCATTCTTAATAAGTTTATTCATGTTCTTAAAGTTTACATGACATATTCTTTTATGTCAAAGGAAAGACTCATCACTATTTGCTTTAGATAGAAAGCATCAAACTTCTCCTGAGGAAGATGTTTCTTGCAAATCCATCTTGTACATGTTCCCTCTCCTATAGGCTTTGAGCAGGATATGCTCATGAGGAATGACCACCCTAGGCTGAGAACAATGCACTCATGCTCAGTAAAGAGCATGTTATGACTCTGATCACAAAATTGAGATACACTCAGAAGATTGTACCCAGATCCTTGACAAAATGTACCTTTTCAATACTGAGCTTACCATTTGTGACCTTGCCCCTTCCAGAAATGTAACCACCTTTATCTCCTGCAAAAGCAACTAGCCCTCCATCAATTCTTTCAAAATTTTGGAGTAGTGACCTATTGCCTGTCATGTGCCTAGAATAGCCGCTACCAATGATCCAGACATTCTTTTTTGTCTTGAGTTGTTCCTGCACAAAGAAAATGGTTAGTTGCATTTGGAAACCCAAGCCACATTGGTTTTGGGATCATTAAAAGAAGTTGAAGACAATGCAACAATAATTGATCCAATAGTCATGCTAGAGGGATCATTTGCTAAAGTTGATGAAGAACTTTCAGCCACTTTTTCTTTGACTTCCACACCACCTTTGGAAGCTTAGACTTGTCCTTCAATACTTTGGAAGTTTTGTTGACTTTGGAAGTTTTGATGACTGGGCCTTCGAAAGAGCTTGCTTTCACTTAGAAAGTATTCCTTTCTTCCAAGACTAAAGCTTCTTCTGAAGGCAAGTTTCCACTTGTCTTCTTCTTTATTTTGGAGGTTTCGAAGGAAACAGATTTTCCTTCCAAAGCTTTCTTCTTCTTCTCCAGACTCTTAGAAGTTTCTTTCTTTGTGATGTGAAGAGTACTCTTTGGATTGTAAACACAATCCTTAGCAAGGTGAAAATTACTCCCATATATAACACAGTCCATTTTCTTCTTTCTAGGAGTCTTCTTCTGAGTACAAGGCTAAACTTGATCACTTTCATTCTCCATCTTCATCTTCTCAAATGATGTGGTAATTCTTGTGAGGTTGGAACTACCTTTGGAGCTTGATGGTTCATGTTGTACAGCAGTGGGGCACAACTTATCAACTTTCTTCTTGATAATGGGATGACTTGGACATGAACTAGAACTCTTGTTGTTGGAGTTCAAGTTTGTGTCCTCAGCTTTAACCACTTCAAATCTTGTAGAAACAAAGGCTTGTTTTTGTGCAAAGCTAAAGATGGCCTTGATCTCTTGAGCCTTCTTTGCCTTTCTCTTTCTCTTTCTAATCAAGTTCTTTCTCTTGGACTTGGTCATCCTAAAAGCTTTACTCTCCTCAGAGGGATGATGACCCTTCTTAGAATGCTCCTCTTCACTCCTCTCAGAGTCATTCTTCATCATCTCCTCTGCATCCTCTTCACTCAAAGGGTCTATGAGGGGAAGCTCATCTTCACAAGTTCCACACCTAGGAGATCTTACAGAAAAGATTGTGTGTGGAGGAGCTATCTCACAACATCCCAGTCCATGTTTATTCTGTAAACAAACTTTTGCATGCAAGGCTGAGGATATCATGTTCTTAAAGGTCTCTTCTTTAAGAAGACATTTTTCTGCCTTGGCTTTGCTAATCACAAGCTTAGCCTGGCATTCAGTCAACTTAGTTATGAGGTCCTTGATCTGAATCCTATAATTGGTGTGCTCATGTTTAAGAACTGAAATGGTTTTGTCCAAGTCCTCTATCTTTAACTTATAATCATTTTCAGCCTTTTTGAAATCAGATTTTAAGATATGCAAGGACTCAAGATCAGATCTCATCTCTAAGTTTTAGGACCTGTATCTATTAACTTTAGCAATACATTCAGGAGTGCAAAGATGTTCCAATACATTGGCTTCATCATGGTTAGCCATGAGTGCTTGATTTGGAGATGCATCTTCTACATGAAAGCTCCAGTCAAAGTCTCATTCTTCAACAGCAACTGTAGCTTGCTGCTTGGCTTCTCATTCTGGTAAGCTCTCTTAGTGTACTTTGGCTTGGCTTGAGTCTGGCCACCATTTGCTCTTGGTGTCTTACACTCTCTAGCAAAGTGTCCCATCTGGTTACAGTTGTAACAATTTACCTTGCTTTTATCCAGCCTAAACTTTCCACTGGCTGCATTGCTAGGGAACTTCCTCCCTGCCTTTTTGTACAACTTTTTGGCTCTGTGAGTGAGAAGAGCCATCTGCTGAACTATCTCCATATACTCCATATCATTTGGATAGATACAGTCCAAATCTTCAAGAGTGAAGAGAAAGTTGCTTGTGGATTCATCAGCAGAAACAAAGACATGAGAAGAACTTATCTCTTCGAAAGGACTTCCTTGAGTGCAGCTTTCTCTTGAAATCTCTGGGAAGGCGATGAATGGACCCTTTTACGAGTTGTTAGGGTAGCATATGAGATGATGTTGAGGTTCTATGTTATCCCTTTCAGTCACATGAAAGGCTGAACTCATTTGATTGCTAGAGTTACCAGATGAGTTTTGCATGTTCATCTCCATCTGGTATCCACTGAGAATACCATACAACTCAGTCAAAGTAAGAGTCATAAGGTTCTCAGTTCTCTTGATTACAACACAATAATGTATCCATTGTCTAGGAAAAAAGGACATAAACTTCCTCATAATGTCTCTATTCTTAAGAGTTGCTCCAACATCCATTAGAGTGTCCATAATCTCAGCATACCTGAAGTATTGTTGAGTCATGGTCTCACCTATTTTAATGGTGAAGTTTTCAAACTGCTTCTAGAGGAGATCCTTTCTATTCCTTGGTTTCAGTTGAACTCTCATACATAAGATTCAGTGCTTCCCACAGTTGCTTTACAGTCTTGCACTTCTTGAAGCCTCTGTAAATGGAGTTTGGAAGAGTAGGTTTGAAGGGCTATCATGGCCTTTTGATCAATCTCTATTCTCTTCCTGTCTTCATCAGAGAAATCAGCCACAGCCTTTGGAATCATACCACCACCAGTAGCAGATGAGGTGCTTGGTATGTAAGGTCCTTCAACAACAGAGTCCCACATCCTAGAGTCTTGAGACTTGATAAAGCCTTCTGTTCTTTGCCACCAAGTATCAAAGTATTCAGGAGTGATCAGTGAAGACTTTTACATAGTTTCAGTTTCCATATCAGCCTTGGTGATAGCTGCCATTTGAGTTGTTAAGTGTTTTGTGTGTGTGAGGGATCTTAAGATGGTGAGATCTTATATCAAGAGCTTTTCAGGCTCTGATACCAAATGCAGGACCGTTAGAAGGGGTGATGCACTTTACAACACAACAACACAACTGAGGAGAGTTCTTTAGAACACTTAACAGATCAAATAGGGAACTGGTTAACTACTATAAGGGATGCTAAGAACACAAGTAAAAGAGAGATAGAACAAGATAACAACACAAGTAATTTTGTTTTCAAGAATGCAGTATATTGCTTCTTAAGTTTTATTACAAAGTGTTACCAAGCATAAAAGAAAGTTACAAGTACTTGAGATACTTATACTACATCCTATAGCCGGCCATACTTTGAAGGCCAGCTGGATACATATGACTAGACAACAAAATCAAATGTAGAGTCAAAATGCAAATTGCCTTTTGACTTGTGACTATGACAAACCATAGCTCACATTCTAATATATTACAAAAAGGATAAAGTACATAAAGTAGAAAGGTGGTCTAGCTAAAGCATGGACCTTTTCACCAACTTGTGAAAGTTGGTGAGTCAAAAAGCATGGACCTTTTCACCAATTTGTGAAAGTTGGTGAGTCAAGCATATTTGTAGTAGAAAGGTGGTTTAGCTTTATGAAAAAGTACATCAGATAATAGCATGTACATAAAAGTCTTCGGAAAAAGAATCTGTCTTCATATATTGGCTTGGGAAGACTTTGTCTTTGAAGCTTCGGAAGACTTTATAGTTGGCTTCGGAAGATATTGGTCTTGGCTTCGAAAGATATTGGTCTTGGCTTCGGAAGATTTTACACTTAGAGTATTTATGGTGTGAGGTGCAAAACTTCTAAAGCATTTCTACTTCAGATCGAATTAGGGTTGATTTGGCTTAAATAAACTTGAAAACTACAAATTCAGCATGTTGTTCAGTACATGGGCGTATCATACGCCCATATAGGTGTATCATACGCCCAACACATCCTTCATACACCTAACTTTTTGCCTTTTCTTCCAAGTACGTCCACTGATATGCCGCCTGACGTATTATATGCCCAAATTCGACGTAATATTCGCCGATACACCTAAATTTGTGTCTTTTATTGTAAATATTTATATTTACATCTTTAGTCCACTTAGTTGTGTGTTTTGCTTCTTTTCATCCAAAATAAGCCTCCTTTAGCTCCAAACACCTATAATTCAAAACACAAACAACTTGAACTCGTTCCACCATAATCATGATGTAAAATCAAACATTTATATCAATTAAACACCAAATTATTTACACGTGTATCATGAGTACTTAGTTATCGCGAATGAGTAAAGTACCAATGTTGATGAAGAACATGCCAATGCGAACAAAACTTGTTCATTCACATCAGTCAATGCAGATAAATAGTACCCAATGTTGAGACAGTTTTTAGTATTTTTTGAGTTTTAAATATTCTAATGTAATATGTCAAGGTAGTTTAGTAATTAGTACAGACCATATGTGAGATAAAAAGTTAGTATTTATATGATGTAAGCCTTTGCAATCCTAATTTCTTACTTTTTATTATCAATATACAAGAATTTATGAGTATTGTGATTGTTCTTCATGTGTTCCTGGAATAATTTTGATCATTGTGATTCCGCAATTATGATTCAAAAATTCAGTCGGTATATTCAATTCATCAAAAGTTCACCCAAGACAAAACACGTTACATGTTGCTGATAATTGAAATATTTTAGTAATCATTCAATGACATAAGATACAATTTTTTTTCTAACTGTTGGAATTTGTTTTTTATAAATTTTTAAACTTAATCGATCTAAATGGCACTTTCATGAATCCTGTCTACCTTTTAGTAATTATTTTTTTTTAATGTTAACGTGAAGTAAAAACTTGAATACAATAAAGTTTAAAGATATATGAAACTAGCCATCAAGCTTTTCACTTATATAAAATTGATAAATGAGTAAGAAAGGCACCCATTCATATGTTTGAGACAACATCAAAATAATAAAGCCACCACGACCAACTCTTAAATTTACTACAGAAAAACAAATTAACTCCACAAACTGCATGCTTTATAGTTTATGCTTTATAGTTTATGCTTTAAACCTTTAACAAAATTTACATAAATGAATAGTAAATTACATAATGGTATGTTATTTATTTATTTATTTATTTTCTATATTTTAATATTATAATTTATTTTAAGCTATTTTATTTTTATTTTATATAACTTTTATAAAATAGTGTTGTATAGTACTTTAGATATATGTTTGTGTAGTGCTTACTTTTATATACACGTCGATTTAAATTAAACTAATTTAGGTCAAAATTTTGTCTTCTTTTATAACTTTTGGGTATGAAATGTTTATAGAATTACGAATGTACTGTGGTATTATTTATATGTTTTCCTACATTTTTCTTTTATTTATTCTATTTAAAACCAAATGGATAGATATATAATTTTCTTTTACAACTTTAGGTATATAGAGTTGTATGAAATTTTGATTTTACCATTTCAGAGTTGTTATCTTTTTCCTGCATATTACTATGAATTTTATTAAAAATGGAATAACATAAATGCTCACAAGGATGACCAAAATCCTGCACGTTGAATATTTAACTAGTTACTAAATAATAACCAAGTTTTATAGTTGATCCATTCAAGTCTACTTCAAAAATTAAAATTCGTTAAACATAATCAATACCTCCACAAAATTTTAAAATATTTAAGCATTCATATTATAAAAAAGTTTCACAATAACGAATCAACAACTTAACTTGCGCGACTTGATAGTTAAAGGAATGTAATTAAACAAAAGTATTTTAAGTTATAAGCCGTGTTAAATGTGGAAAATTTTTAAAAAATAAATCATATATGGTATACTATTTTTTTCGTAAACAACCAAATTTGACATTGGAGTCCCCTAATTGTCCACTTCTGCCTATAAATGCATCCTCATAATTCATTTGAAAATCAGTCGGTATACTGATTCAGTCCCTTCACATTATCTTTGTAAAAGTATTCACCAACTCATGGCTCCATCTACTTTCGACAAAGTTGAAAATATGGTATATTTCAAATCTGACTTATTGTCGTTTGTTTTTATGGTATGTTTCAACAAATCTGTGAAAAAGTATTCACCTACTCATGTCAATTTAGAAATTTTCTTGTTACCTGGATGGGTTCATCAACTTGGATCTTTTTACTTTCGGTTTAATCAATTTATAATGAAAAGCTAGTTTTCATTTTTGTAGGTGATATCTGAAGGGATATCTGGCGGGGTGAAAGTGACACTGAACAGACCAAGAAAACTGAATGCCTTAAATTACGAACTCGTATGCTTAATTACTTTTATAATTTTCTTGATTATCATTTACGTATTATGAATATGTCCTATAAACCGAAAAATTGTTTTGCAGATTGTTCAAATGTTTAAGATTTTTGAACTGTATGAGAGCGATCCAACAATCGAATTTATCATATTAAAGGTAACAAGTGTTTTTAGACACTGCTTCAAATTATGAGAAGGCTTAAATATTTTAGAAAATATTATAAAGTAATATCCAAAGTTTCATATTTTTAATAGATCACTAACTAACTTAACAGTCTTTTACATTAATAACAAACGGGGTTGAAGTTTATAGCATTGTTATGTTCTTGTTATACATTTTTATAAATATTAAAAGTTATTAACAATAAGTAGAACATATATGAACTATAGTTATAATTCAGTGTTTATTATTAGCTTTTTCAAGTTGATTTAATTGGAACAATCAAGAAAACTTGGTTGTTGTTAAGTGAATGATTTTAGATATCACCTCCGATTTCAGGTCAAGTTTAAAAAATAAATCAAGAAAAATAAATCACTTTTCATATATCTTTCACGTAAGTTATTTAAATTTAATAAAATCAACATATTATTTCAAATCTTATTCTCATAGGGGTTGTTTTGTTAAAAATATATGCGAGCGACTTCTTGAGCACTAAACAAAACTTGATTACTATATGAGGTGATAAACCAAACAATTTTAAAAGTATGTAATATCTAATTTAGTGATGATCAGACAAATAAGACGAACAGAATTCAGTTTTATTTTTTGATTCCTAAACGTCAGTCTCCTGTTGTAGAACTGTCTCGCTATTATTATTTAATTTAATATATAATCAAATTTCTCTTGTCATATTGTTTACCAGGTTAGAGCTTATGTATTTTTTATGAAAGAGATGCGGAAAAATTAATTTTTTTAATATGCTAGTTGGATGACACGTGTCATATGATATGCTAAAATGATGACACATGTTTTAAGAAAACATTCTTTTATTATAAGTTATATATGATATGATGTTTCACATAATAGTTTAAAGCCTCTTATTCCTGTATATTTTTTATTTTAATATTTAATTAATAATGTATTTATTAGGGAAATGGAAAAGCATTTTGTGCAGGTGGGGATGTTACATCTCTAATGACGCTTACGAGTGCAGGTACTTTGCTCATCTTTGATCATGTATACTTCTTAAAATATGAAATTATATTGCTCCATTGGGGGAGCGTTTTTGAGTAATCAATATTTATGTGAAAAAAATTACAAAAATCAATAACATAATTCATAAATTTTTTGTTATTTTAATTGTTACCAAATTATTTAAGTTTTTATTACATATATGTTGAACGTAAATACGAGAATGAAGAGTCTTACATATACGTAACACTATGTCGAATAAAAAACGGTTACATATAAGTAACATGTATGTGACGTTTATGTAAAATCATCCTACGGTTTTTCATTTGATCAATATACTCTTATTTATATATACGCATACACAAATATAAAAGTGTTGATAAAAAACTGTAAATTATATGACTGGTTCCATTAGCATTCTTTAGTTTTCATGTAACATTATGAATTTTTTTGGATCACTAATCTACTCCATTAATGCTGAAAGAGGAAGTTCAATATACCTTAAAAATTTGTGCATCACAAACTAACATTTATACTAAATAAAAATCTTTAGAGAATTACATCTGATTTTTATAAACAAAAGATAAATAAATAGAAAACAAAGTATACCATTAGCCCTTTTAGATAGCGAAAATAAGGGTGTGTTTGGTATGCATAGATTCGAAATAATTCTATGAAATTAGAATTTAAATTTCATTAATCAAAATGTCATAAACCAAACACCACCTAAATTTTTGAAATATAATAGTCATACCTCTTGAGATCGTAAGACTATTATGCATGACCTGCTAAGCTCGGTTAAATACCTCTGTAGCCTTAGGCTTAGAGATTAACTAAGAGTCTACTTTTAAAGATACATTTGACTAAGTAATTAAAAATTTATGCATGGTGAGATTTGTAATATATTTTCAAGTTAGTTGGGAAATATATGAATGTCCCTCATCAATATATTTTTTGTTATGAAAAAATAAATTAGTGCATCATCATTTTTCTACTGTATTATCGGATTTTAAATACCTCAACTTTTAATTATTCGTCGGGATTATTTCAACTCAGAAAATTTTACAGACAATTACAAATATAAGTTTATTGTTCTTCAACGATTTCTTACTAAGGGTTAACCTAGTTAGTTTTTTTGTTTGATGAAATGGAGCTCATATTGAGTTATTTTTAACTCCACCATTGCCCAACCTCCAATAGGTTCATTTTTTGGTTTCTAGGCTCCATAATCCTTTGAAATATACCCCTAACGACTCAGGTGATTCAAACCAAGATGGTATAAGACGTGTTCTAGGGTACAGAAGTTTTAGATTAACAAACTTGATTGTTGATTTCAACATTCTATTTAGTGTTTTCGTTATATAAACAGTTTACGTCCTCAAAAACTAATGGTGTTAACTCTTAGTTAATAATGATCATTGAAAGGAAACAAGCTTAAAGTTGGGTCATGTGTCTCTAAAAATTTTCTATTGGGATTAACCACGACCAATAAATAAAATTTAGGATTGTTAAAATGCAATCATCCTATAATATTTAATGAAAGTTGGTTAATGACATAAATTTTAATATGACAACTACCTTTTATTTATAACGCAAATTTTTATAATCAAAACTATTATATATTGGTTAATAATAGTCTATACTATTAATTTAGCTAGTTACACACTCAACGTTTAGCTTAGAATAAATTACTATTTACATCCTTTATTTTTCTAAAAAATAACTAGATGCATCCTTAAAGTTTAAAAATATCATTATGTCCTTTGACTTTTCATTTTTTTTCAACTCAGAAAATTTTACAAACAATTACAAATATAAGTTCATTGTTCTCCAACGATTTCTTACTAAGTAAGGGTTAACTAGTTAGTTTTTTTATTTGATGAAATGGAGCCCATTTTGAGTTATTTTTAACTCCGCCATTGCCCAACCTTCGATAGGTTCATTTTTTGGTTTCTAGCCTTCATCTTGAAATCTACCCCTAACGACTCAAGTGATTCAAACCAAGAGGGTATGAGACGGGCTTTAGGGTGCAGAAGTTTTAGATTGGCAGACTTGATTGTTGATTTCAACATTTGATTTAGTGTTTTGGCTATATAAGTAGTTCACGTCCTCAAAAACCAGCAATGTTAACTTTTAGTTAGTAAGGATCATTGAAGGGAAACAAGCTTAAAGTTGGTCATGTGTCTCTAAAAATTTTCTGTTGTGATCAACCACGACCAATAAATAAAAGTTAGGATTGTTAAAATGCAATCATCCTATAATATTTAATGAAAGTTGGTTAATGACATAAATTTTAATATGACAACTACTTTTATTTATACCAAATTTTTATAATCAAAACTTTTAGTTATTGGTTAATAATAGTCTGTACTATAATTTAGCTAGTTACACTCTCAACTTTTAGCTTAGAGTAAATTACTAGTTGCATCCCTTACTTTTCTAAAAAATAACTACTTACATCCCTAAAGTTTAAAAACATCATTATGTCCCCTGACTTTTATTTTTTTCATCTATTGATTGTTGAATACAAATGCGTATAAAAAGATAAAACTACCCTTATATATTAAATAAAAAAACTTGTCCACCAGCCTCTACAAAGACTCTCTTTCTCTCTCATCTCACCCACCCACACACTAACTTTTTTCTTTTCTTTCTCTCTCTCCCCCTCCATGATCTCCATCACCACTACCATAACACCCATCACCATCATCACCACAAGCTCGTTATTACTTCCACCACAAGCTCCACATCACCGCCACCATAAGCTCTCCATCACACCCACCACAAGCTTCCCGTCACTGCCACCACAACCTCCCCTTTCACCACATCTCCCAATCGTAACCACCACCAGCCCCCCATCGGCACCACCACCATATCACCTCATCGCCGCCACTACCACAACCCCTCATCGCCGCTACCATAGCCCAATCGTCACCCACAACAGCCCTATCATATCACCGCCCAACACAGCTCCCCATCGCCACCTACCACAGCCCCATCATATCACCGCCCACCACAACCCACATCATAGCCCATGATCACCACCCACCATCGCCGCCTATCACAACATCCATCGCCGCCCACTACAACCCCATAACAGCCCACACCTATCGCAACCCCTACTAGCCCGTATCAGCACCACCACCAAAGCCCCTCATTGCCGCCATCACCACTGCCCCTCATTGCCACCACCATAACCCCATCGCTACCAAGTTGGGTGGGTCCCATATGTTTTTTTATTTTTAAAACTTTGAATAACAAAATATACATGACATTAGCATTCAGGATTTAAATGGGTGAAAAAATAAAAAGTCGGTAGGGATAATGATGTTTTTAAACTTTAAGGATCTAAGTAGTTATTTTTGGGAAATATCATATATGCAAATAGTAAATTACTCTTCAGTTGACTTGCGTATGGCTATTCCACTAGCATTATCATTATGCATTAAGAGCATTCACAGTGGAGTCCTTAAAAGTATGTGTGCGTGTGTTTAGTATATTATGTGGAATGATTTTGAATGAATGTAAGTAAATGAGAGAAAAAATATTATTGTGGAGAATCATTGTTTAATCCTTATAAATTTTTAATATTTTTTAAAGTGGTTGTGAGTGAAGGAGAGATAAAAAAGTAATGATAAAAGTATAAAAAGTATTATTTAATTGAAAAGGAGAGAGAAATTGTAATGATTTTTAGTGTAATTATATGGATAAAATAAGGAAGTCATTGTTAATGCTCTAACATATGACTTGTATTTAGTTTAGGTTCGATCTATTTTTTATGGTCTTTTATTTCGTCTATAATCATTGTTGTGAACGAAATCGTGTGCAAATCAAGCACAAATATTTGATAACTAAGTTATTTAGAATATTGTTAGTAATAAAATTAAAGGTTGAAAGCATTTGATCAAATTATTAATACGAATTTTCATCGAATAATAAATAATACTTTTAATGATTAAAATATAATTTTTATTTATATTACTGATAATTATTTAAAAATATTATACACATAAATGTTAAAATGATAATTAAATACGTTGAACCAAATTTAATTTCTCATGCCTTTTAAAGATACTTTTTACTTCAAATCTAATCTAAAGTCTTTGAATAAAGTTGTTTTCTTTATATACGTCGGTACTTCATGAGGCCAAGAACATTTAATATTTGTCGTTAGGGTACATACGTAGGGTGGCCCTTGAGTTATTTTCTCATAATGTAACATGACTGAATTCATATGTACTATATCTTACAAAATAATATTTTCTTTGTTATTCTACATCTCTTAATTCATAATCTTTGTTAGGTGTTATTTTTTAGATATATTCACATCATTTTTATTTACTTAAAATACTTATTTTTACATAACTAATCATAATTTATTTTCAAATATCGTTTTATAACCCATAATTTTTATCATTAATTATTTGATATTTTATTTATTTAAACTATGTAATACATAGGATATGAATCTACTAATTAAATACACTGAAATGGACTAAGTATCAAAACTAAATTTGAGATAGTTTGACGCACTCATGTTATCATCTCTCTTTCTTTTCCAATTTTTTATTAATTTAAATTTATGTTTTAATAATTTTTTATTTGATTTGTGTGTTAAAGAAATTATATTTCTCTTATTTTCTTTCAAACATATATTCTTAGTAATATCATCACTAAACGGTGAGTTACATTTAAAGTTGATGGTGTATGTATCTCACGATGTATGAGTTAGTCAACTAATAAAAGTTACTTAATAAATTATTATGAGTAGGACTGACACTACATTTATATATGGCTTGTGTTTTGTAAATTTCTAAGGAAATTGGAGCTTTGGTGCAAACTTTTTTCGAAAACAATACAGTCTAGACTACTTACTTGGAACCTACAAGAAGCCACTGGTAAGTTGATAATAATTTCAGCACGTTTTCTTGTAATTACTTATGACCTTTTAAGATTATTTAATACGATAGAAGTATCCTCAAAGCACAATTTTTATATAAATGATAAATGATATGTAAGGTAGTTTTTCATGTTTTACATATTAAAACATGTGAAGTTTATACAAAATGAATTTTAAGATTTTTTAATAAAAATATATTAGTTCTTATTTCTATATCCCTTCTACTATTTTATCATATATTTATTTATAATTTGCTATTTATGATATATAGATCGCTCTTATAAATGGAATATTAATGGGAGGAGGAGCTGGGTTATCAATGAATGCAACATTTAAAATTGTGACAGAAAATACAGTATTTGCAATGCCAGAAGCATCAATAGGATCTGTTC
Organism: Flaveria trinervia; assembly: GCA_025506515.1. Classification (NCBI taxonomy): domain Eukaryota; kingdom Viridiplantae; phylum Streptophyta; class Magnoliopsida; order Asterales; family Asteraceae; genus Flaveria; species Flaveria trinervia. Next base: position 78,639,588 of record CM046448.1, read on the forward strand.
CAGATGTTGGTGCTTCGTATTTCCTCTCACGACTACCAGGGTTTTTTGGTAATTTCCATTCAATCATAAGTTGACAGATGAATAAAAGAACCTCACTTAAAAAAGATCCTAAAAACTTTAAAAATGTTCTATATATAAATATATATCTAAAAATATAAAGATATCATCCCTAAAAGAATAAAAAAAACTTTAAAAGATAATTAGGTAGCAAATAAAAAAATAAAATTTTTAAGTAGCCAATTAAATTAAGAGTAAGAAAGAATAAAGTTTTCAAAACTACACCAGTTTGGTAAATATTTTTCACAGTACACTATTTTGGTAAATAAGTTTTCAAATTATACTAGTTCGAAAAAAAATTGCCTTCGTGTTGTGTTTCGGGTCCATCCATTAAACTTTTATTTATAAATATTAATAATATTTGCCAACTTAGTAACAATTTGATGAATCAATGACTACGGCTCAGAATTGGAAGTGGTATCTTTGTAATTGTTTTTGCTTATCATCTCTCATTCCCATGAAGCAAAATTTGAATTATAGGTCGTGCTCAAGTTATCCGATCATTAATCATGTCATGTTCGATTTGACACGTTCATTACACATGTTATGTTTGTGTTGACCTTTCTAATACACGTTATATTAACAATCTCAAAACTTAATTCCTTGCATGTCATGTTTTGAGTCATGCCATAGTTTATCATCCCTAAATAACAGTTTTGTTGGGATCTATAGGCGAATATGTGGCACTCACAGGGGTACGATTAACCGGGATTGAAATGGTTGAATGTGGTCTTGCGACTCACTTTGTATATTCAAAGGTAATTCCCTTCCTCATATGATTAAAGGGGTCATTTTGTCACGCTACTAATTAATTTTGGTTTGAATCTTTAAATTATTATAGGATTTAGATTCACTGGAGAATGAGCTTAGCATGATGGGTGCATCATGTGCAAAGAACATAACAAGAATCTCTAAAATAATTAACAAATATGCAAATGAGAAAAACAATAATTTGGAGAATGCAAATTCAAGGTAGCCAAGTTTTTCTCCTTCATATATACATGAAAACAAACCACCTTTTACTTTGCCTTTTTAATGCATAACTAATTACTACTTTGTTTTTGTAAGGACATGAGTTTTTACTCGTATCTATGAATACTAATAAATGAATATTTTATATGTCAATTGCAAAATTTTAGAGTTATTAAGTTTTATTTTCTTGATTCTTTCTTTTAATAAATGTTACATTAACTACAAATAATATTATTTATTTTTTTTCATATTACAAATATAATTTTTTTAAAAATATCTTTCTACAAATGTAATTCGTAAAGAAATAATTTTTTTATAAAATAAGAATATTTCTCAAAAAATATATCAAACTTTTAAAAAACAATATATATTAAAACATGTGGGTTTTTTAAAAAATCTTATGAAACAAAAGTAATAAATTTGAAAGTTATAATATATAAATTATCAAAAATAGCTCTTTTAGAAAAACAAAAAATAAAATAAGAAAAGTTTAAAAATTAATACTGTTCTTTTATCACTCGTATATAATATCATATATTTTATATTAAAAGATTAATTTTATAATTCATTAAGTTTTATTAATAACTATTTAATTTTTATTTATTAATCCATTGGTGATAGATATGATATTATTAACACATGTTTCTCAAGAGATACCGTAGAAGATATATTATCAGCACTGGTAAGTTTAGCATATTGCTACGTACTTAATCAATGTTTCCCATTGCACATAAACAATTTCTTGAGACAAATTACAATTTATATTTGCATTCACGCAGGAGAATTTTGCTGTGAAAAAGCGTGAAAAATGGATTCTTGATGCGAAAAAATCTATTAGATCAACTTCACCTTTGTGCATAAAACTCGCGTTGAAATTGGTAACAGATCGAAATAAATTGAAGTTTATTTGAATTAAATTATGATGTTCGTTGAAATTGTTTGTATGTTTTTGTAGATTAAAGAAGGAAGATCACATAAACTTGAAAATTGTCTTGTTCGTGAACATCTTGTTGTTAGTCATCTTCTTCGAAGAACTGTGAATGATGATTTTTACGAGGTTTGCTTATAATAGATTTAGTTTTTATATGAATATTGTCGTCCAAAAATTAAAGTAATGAGAATTTTATATGCAGGGTCCAAGAGCAATGCTGATTGAAAAAGATAAAAAACCACAGGTAATAATAGCTCACATCTTTACTTCTCTTTTCACTACTTAAAACCGTCCATCGCAAATCTTTCATAAGTTGGAGACTAAATTTAAAACCCCCCATTAAAATTATGTGCCACAAAATTAGCTACAAATTATAGTAGTGTTTGGGTTTGTGGTTTTAATTTAAATTTATGAAGAAAAAAATAAAATGATGTTATCACTATTATACAAATAAGTATCTCCAATAGATGCACCCATAGCTAATTCATCAATGTAATATGTCGCGATACCCTTGTGAAACTTTTTGGTTATACATTTTCGGACGGAAGAATGTTAAGATGATATTTGAAAATCACAATTTCTATTTACATATACTTAATAAGTGTTTAAAATGCATATGAAATATACATTAATAAAATGATTATTGTTAAAGGTATACTTATTCTAGTATTGGCAAGCCCTTTTCTTTTGTCTCTCTCTCTATATATATATTTTCTTTTAATAAATAGAAAACAATAGAAGATGCATGCCACTTTTTTTAAGTCACAAGAAAGTTGGTTTTACTACATATCTCTCTCGTTAAATGTTAGAAATTATGTGTTGACTTTTAAGAAAGTCTAGATTTTGATTTCATGTGTCTCTATTTAGTAACTAATACACAATAAGTCCAATTCTTAATTTCTTTCTTATATAACATCTATTAAAAATATACAATAATGTTACTTAACATCATAGTTAGAAAAATTATAGTTAACCCACATATTACATAGGCTTCTAACCTAACACACACACATGTACACACGTACACACATACACACTATATATATATATATATTGGAAGAGATAGAAAAAGAAAATGCACCCAATGACATATGAAAATAAGTACAACAAATAAAATGGTCATTTTAAAGTTAATTTTGTAATTCTTATACCCAAGTAGATTGAACGATGACCGGATTCTTTTATTAATAAGCAACACTTTGTGTTTTATAGTGGTCACCGTCAAAGCTAGAGCTAGTGGATGAGGAGATGGTGAGTAAATGTTTCTCTGTGATTGATGATGAAGATTGGCAGCCATTACGTCTTTACAGGAGATCAAATCCAATCCACATTATAGTTTCAAAGATCTAGCAACTAATTTATACATGTGTTACATTATTAGTCTTTTTATAAATATATGCATAAACAAATATAATTGAACATTTTTATTGTAATATTGCTCATATAACACAAGTGCGTTTATTCTTTTTAATATAAAGCGAAGTTCCATATATCTTGTGTTAGAATAGAGATCTTAATCTATACATACATACATATCTTTACTACTATATAAAACAAAATCAATGGGTAAAACAGGTATTTCATATGTTTTATAAGACGCGCCGTTTGGAATGCTCATTTACCCGTCTTCTGCCGTCTCCTCTTTTGATTCCGCCGACACTTATTGGTGCCCGACTGACTCCCTTCAATTACTTCCGTCGTCCTTAACCGTTTCTTATTTAATGAAGTCTAATGGTCCTTTCCACCTTCCATTCAAGTAAATCTGAGGTAATCAAAGGTTCATCTTATTGAAATTGAACCGATGGAATGAATGTGGTGAAACCATCATTCAATTGCTGGTGTATTGTTGTATATATTGAAGAAGCGAATTCAATCGCCATGCCCATTTCCAGATCCCCCCTTTACATCTATGAATGGTTCACGCCCCTAACAATGCAAGAGGTACGAAGATCATCATCTTTCTTGATTCGGTTCTTTTCCAACCATATGTTGTCATTAATATTCTTAGAATGTCGTATGTTGTGTGTGAGGGTTTCTTATAAGGGTCTATCTTTCTCTGTCTAAAGAACCCACACACTTCCTTTCTAAAAACCCAATCTTTCTTTAGAGAGAGAGACACATACAGGCTCAATAATCTTCTTCATCTTCTTCCTCAAATTATGATCTAACCTTCTTCAATAGTGGATTTTATATGTTTCTTTATGCATCCAACGATGACTTTTGTTGATTATTATTAATTCATAGTTATTTTGAACTTTCAGTTTTGGTTCAAGATTCCTAAGCTCTTGTGGAAGAAAGCAAGAATTATTGAAGCAGAGGACATATTTCATGAATTCAAATATAAGGGGAGTTTTTGCAAGTAATCTTTCAGCTTCAAAATTCTTAGTGGATTAATTTGGGGTTCAGCTTTATTTTTATGTTTTTAGGGTTTTCTTTATATGAGTTTATTTAGTTTCTTGATCTAGGGTTTTGATTATTAAGATTAAGCATTCGATCAGAATGATGATTAATACTTTGGATCTTTTATTAATCTTTTTTCTATAATTTATATCTTACCTTGCTTTTAAGTTGTAACTTTAAAAATAAATAACTTTGGGTTTTGTTTTATCCATACAACATAGAATGATAACGCATGTATATGATCAACAATTGTAATTTTTATGTTTCTATCATTTAGCATTATTAAGACTCAAAATTCACCCAAGATTGGCATCATGTATTATACAAACTAAGCATATAATGTTTCGTTCACATGATAAATCCGGAATTAGTGCACCCCAAGATTGTCACCATATATTATACAAAGTAAGTGCAAATATTGGCATCATGTATTATACAAAGTAAGTGTATAATGTTTAGTTCACATGATAAATCTGGAGTTAATGTAAACATTATCAAGGGCATAATTAATACAATTTTGGTGTTTATGATAGTTAACATGTAGTATATTTTAAAATGAAGACACTAATTTAGTGGCCTTGAACAATTTTAGATGATACTCTATTTGGGAAATCTGTTGGATAAGAATGAATTGAACCCGTGTGGAATGGATGGAAAACGTATCTAACCTGTATGCATTTGGTTCAAAAATTACGCTGCAAATGGTTATGGGACTATCACTTTTCCTTGAATTTTGCTACTAAAATGTCAATGTCAAATGACCCATAGTCAATGACCCAAATAAAAATTTATAGTACAAGAGTATTAATACCACTAGAGCATTGTTAAGCTATGCTGGTTTTTTTCTTGCAACTTCAATGTCAAATGAAGAAAGCGGAACTCAATGCTAATATGCAGAAGTTGATTTCAAAGAACAAGGTTAGGTGTGTATCAAGAACACAAGTTGCCATAACATGAAGGGCGTTGAACCCGTAGCAACGCACGCTGTGACATCCGTTACCTTAAGGTCCGTCGAACAACATAATTAACCATAGAATTATTCTTAATTATTCTTCCTCTTCTTCATGAACTCCTGTTTTAAGAAATCATGTTTGCTTTATTACCCTTGTGCCTGTACTTTCTCTGTGAACGTGTGCTAACCCTAAACCTTTTATAAATTTTATCACCATTATCACCAAATATATTATTTTTAATTATAACCATTATCAATAATAAAACCATTTTAAGCCATCAATTACCATTAAACGCACTTTTAACATTAATATAACAAACACGCTTAAAGTTGTTTTCAACCGAAACAAACTTTGGAAACTCGGGGGCTAAGTGCAAGGACTAAAATTGACATTTTGCAAACCTGGGATGGGTATAAAAACCCCATTCCCAGCCATTTTTCTCCATTTTCTCCATTCTTCTTTACTTTCTTCTTCTTCACCCATCTTCTTCACTTTTGCACCAAAATAGCTCCATTTGGTCTCGTTTTCTTCGTCTAGGCTTCGTCTACAACTTAGTCTATTCCATCCTTGCAGGTAGACGATCTTGGTTGTCCATTTCTTGCTCGTTTTACTGCTGTCCATTTCTAGGGTTTCGGGTGTTCGGGTCAACTCGAACACAAGAGGTCGTGTGGGTGCGTGTGATGACTTTCTGCGTGTGCTTTTGTTCGTGTGTGTTTGTCGTGTGATTCTGGAAGTCCTTGTTGTGTAAAACACGTGCTTGGGGCAGCCGAAGGCTGCTCTGCATTTCAGCAGTCGCGAACCTGCAGTTCAAGCGACTGGGTCTGTCATGCGACTGAGCCGTGCGACTGGGTGAGTCGTGCGACTGTGTCTTTCGGGCGACTGAATCGTGCGACTAGGGATGTCATGCAACTGAGTTGTGCGATCGAATGAATGTGTGTGCGATTGATTCAATGCGGATGAGTGTGTGTGCGATTAAGTCAATGCGGATGAATGTGTGTGCGATTGAGTCAATACGGATGAATGAATGCATGCGACTGTGTGTGTATCGCACGACTGAAGGTCGTACAAATGAAGGTTCAGTCGTACGAATGAAGCTGATCGTACAAATCAAGGTTGATTCGTGCGTATGGAGGTAAAGTCGTGCGATTGGATGTTGTGTGGTACGACTGAATGCCAGTGGTACGACTGAATGCTAGTCGTACGAATGAAGGTTCAATCGTGCCAATGAAGCTGATTCGTACGATTGAAGGTTGATTCGTACGAATGGAGTGTTGAGTCGAGCGTCTGGTCCTGTTGTGTGACTGATGATGCTGTGTGTGTGAATTCCCTTCTTGAAAGTCTGATGATGATAAGGTAACATTAGTAAAAGTGTCATTGCTTGACCACAAAGATTAAATTCAACGCTATCAACAGGCACATACTATTTCAATTTAAATCAACATAACATTTTACAATTATCGACAACCCATTTGGGAGTGCATATATTTAACAAGTACTATCTTTTATAACAATGGGATCTTTATACGGATGTCATTAGCAATGACGACTACTCTTAGTACTTGGATCTACATAAGATCTGATACGTGTGTTCGCTTGTGTGTGTGCTACCCACGGCCGAACCGATACAACCCGAACCGATCAAACATTACTATATGCTTTATACACGTCATTAATGTTTAACAATAACTGTCAATAGGTGTTTGACTGTTCATTGCATACAACCGTTAGGAACTTGATCATTCATACTTATCATTTTACTTGTGAGTTTCGTGGCCCCTCTTTATGCTTATACTACTTTACAAACATTTACAAACATGGGGGAAAAGTATGCTCGCCCGTTTTCTATGCTGTACAACATACATACAATTTACATACTTGGAATCAATGTGCTACTGCTTTGTGAGTACTTATCTGATACATGCTTGAGTCTGCTTTGTGGTTTTTTCTTACAACCATTTAATTCCAGTGTGGGAACCGACAGATAGGTATTGGTAGTACTACTTGGGTTGACACCCCCACCCTCGTGTTGGTATACTAGTTAGTACCAACATATGCCAGGAACGGGCCTTGGGTGAATATATTCCGACAAGATTCTTTGTGTACGTTGTTAGGTTTGGTTGTAAAGCTCTTGTCATGTGATTTTGCATACTTATAACTGTATGCACGGTATTCTACAACAACTTATATAGCATCAATTACTTATTTACTTTTAAACCTGCGAGCTCATCAATAATTTTGTTGACCATTTTGAGCATATCTTTTCAGGTGATCATGCTAGCTGAAAATCTAGGTGTGCTGCCTTAGTGGAGACCCTAGGATGCATTTTGTGGCTAACTTGGTCTTTTGAAAAAAATATTGTATCCGTTTCAAACAACATTACACTTTGTAACTTGTTCCCGGGTTGTGGGAATTGCATACAATGTTATTATCTATGTTTATTTTATAACATGTTTATGCTTATGGCTATGTTGTCGTGAACACTGACTATACACGACACAAGTCCCCTTGTTGTCGGGTGTCGTCATGACACGCTTGCTATCATTTCTTATATTGTATCTCTATCGCTTACCATGTGTTATGACGAATCCCGTCTTGTTACGCCCCCGTGTTTCCGCTCTTAACGGGGGTATGACAGACTGGTATCAGAGCCTTTGGTTATTGAGAATTAGGCAATACACTTGACCTAGATTATAACCTAGGAACCTTCATGTAGATTTGCATGCAGGGTTGTGTGCATTTTATATCTCATACGTGTTCCTCATTGCTTGTTCGTTTATCTATCTGTTTAGTGATCTTTTCACCCTGTGAGGGAGCCCTTGTGCTCACTCTTTTATGGGATGTTTCTATTGGATCTTCCGTTTCCCTCTGCGCACCGAGTTTTTTTATCAAATCTGGGTATTGAACCCGAAGAGAACCTCATAGATCATGCTATTGCGCTTGACCTTAGACATTGGGATTTACCTCGAGGAGATTATGTCTGAGACCTAGAGAGAGGAGGAAATAGGCAACCTCCACTAGACTAAACTTGATTACATGCATGGATATGTCATTCATATGATGGACTACTGTTTGGACATTACCTATACATGGCGTGAGAATTACACGATTTGTATGCGATGTGTGACAACCATAAGTATGGTATTAACCCGGAATGTTAGACCTTAATGTGACATGGATAATGTGCCTTGCAATGGTTAAAACTTATGCATTTACTATTCTTATGATTAGAACATGCCGCCTCGAAGAGTTACCCGCAGCCACAGTGGCGGAAGTGAAGCCCCGAGGGGCAGAGGCAGAGGCAGAGGTAGAGCATCGAGAACAAGTGATGGTCCTACCAATGTCAATCAGGGAACATGAAACTCTGACATTGCAGCCTTAATTGTTCAACAGTTGGCCGCACTGATTCCGACTGTCGTGGCCCAAGTGAGTGATGCTCTTCAGAATCACCACCCCTACGGGGATGGTGGCAATGAAAACGAGGATAATGGGAACCCGACCGGGAATGAAAGCAATCAGGAGACCGGGAATGGTGGTACAGCCGGTAATGAACTGGGATTGTTAATGAGACCGGGGTTGTAAATGCTAGACGGGGATGTTCATACAAGGAATTTGTGGCTTGTAAACCGAGAGAGTTTGATGGCAAAGGTGGAGCCATAACCCTGACTAGATGGCTTGAAAGATGGAGGCAGTGATTGACATCAGCGAATGCCTCGACAGTCAAAGGATCAAGTATGCCACGTGCTCACTACAGGGCAAGGCACTAACTTGGTGGAACACTCAGATTCATACTAGGGGAAGAGAATCGGCGATGCAAATGTCGTGGGATGAGTTCAAAGCCCTAATCACCGAGGAGTACTGTCCTCTCAACGAGATGCAAAAACTTGAGCATAAGTTCTGGAATCATGCTATGGTGGGGGCTGGGCATGCAGCTTACACTGGTCATTTTCACGAGCTAGCAAGATTGGTTCCGCATCTGGTCACCCCAGAATCAAAAAGGATAGAGAGGTATATTTGGGGACTTGCGCCTCAAATCCGGGCAATGGTAACCGCAGCTGCTCCTCCTACTATCCAGAGCGCAATTCTGAAGGCTGGCACTCTAACTGATGAGATGGTGAGAATAGGGGTTTTGGGCAGGGGAGTAGAGAAAAAGAAAGATGTTGGGAAAACAAGCCGGTCGAGTGCCGGGAAATTTGAGAAAAGGGCCAAGACAACCAGAATTTTGTGGCCGTGACCCAGGGCAGGCGAGAATATGTGGGTCCGCACCCCAAATATGATAGTTGCAACTTTCATCATCCCCCAACTATGTCGTGCCGGGTTTGCGTGAATTGTAGACGCCCGGGGCATCTAGCAAGAGACTGTAGAACAGCGCCGAATATGGTCGCACCAGTCAACGCGGTTAACCCCGTCGGGAATGCCAAGGGATATTACGACTGTGGAAGCCTGATCACTACAGAAACATGTGCCCCAAACTGAATCGGGCACCGGGTCAACAAGGGAACAACCAGCAACAGGCGATGGCTATAGCTGGAAATCAAGGCCCGACAAACAAGGGAATACGGCTCGAGGACGCGCTTTTGTCATTGGAGCCAACGATGCCCGTCAGGACCCGAATGTTGTCACGGGTACGCACTTACTCAATAATCACTTTGCATCTGTACTATTTGACACTGGAGCAGACAATAGCTTTATATCTTCTGAGTTTGTGCAATTACTTGATTTGAGTCCTAGTAGGCTAGAAACTAACTACTCTGTAGAAATAGCCAATGGTAGGGTTGTTCAGGCCGATGAGATTATTAAAAAGTGCTTGATAATATTGGAGAACCACGCCTTCGATATAGACTTGATACCCTTGAGTTAGGAAGTTTCGACGTGATTGTGGGAATGGATTGGTTGTCGAAACACGGAGCTGAGATTGTCTGTCGGGACAAGGTAGTGCGAATCCCTATGTCAGACGGAGGAGTACTCAGAATCCAAGGAGAACGACCGGGAAGAAACTTAAAGCTTATTTTCTGCATGAAAGCACGCCGGAGTTTACGAAAACAGTGCTACGCTTTTCTGGCTCATGTGGTGGAAAAGAAAGAAAAGGAGCAGAAATTGGTGGATATCCTTGTAGTGCGGGATTATCCAGATGTGTTTCCTGATGACTTTTCTGGTTTGCCTCCTCCACGACAGGTGGAATTTCGTATTGAGTTGGTTCCTGGAGCTACACCGGTAGCAAAGACACCGTATCGGCTGGCACCATCTGAAATGCAAGAGTTATCTAGCAAGTTACAGGAACTATTGGAGAAGGGTTTTATTCGGCTGAGTCACTCGCCTTGGGGAGAACCGATGTTATTTGTCAAGAAGAAGGATGGGTCGTTCCGTATGTGCATCGACTACCGTGAGGTGAACAAGTTAACTGTGAAGAATCGGTATCCTCTCCCCAGGATCGACGACCTGTTGATCAGTTAAGGAGCTTTGTATTTTTCCAAGATCGACCTTCGATCCGGATATCATCAACTAAGGGTTTTCGAGGAGGACATACCGAAAACAGCGTTTAGAACTCGTTATGGGCACTATGAGTTCTTGGTCATGCCATTTGGGTTGACTAACGCACCAACTGTGTTTATGGATCTAATGAATCGGGTGTGTAAACTTTACTTGGATAAGTTTGTGATCGTATTCATAGACGTCATACTTATCTACTCCCGATCGAAAGAGGATCATGAAGAACACCTTCGGGCAATACTGAAACTGTTAAGGGAAGAGAAACTTTTTGCCAAGTTCTCGAAGTGTGAGTTCTGGCTGCGAGAAGTGAAGTTTTTGGGTCATGTGGTTAAGAAGGACGGGATTCATGTAGATCCCGGCAAGATTGAGGTGGTGAAGAAATGGGATGCGCCCCAGACACCTTCGAGATACGACAATTCTTAGGACTAGCCGGATACTATCGTCGTTTCATCGTGAACTTTTCAAGGATTGCTCAACCGTTGACATTGTTGACTCAGAAAGACAAGAAGTTTGATTAGGGACACGCACAAGAACAAGCGTTCCAAACACTGAAAGATAAGCTGTGCAATGCACCGATATTGTCCCTCCAGACGAAACTGATGATTTTGTGGTATACTGTGATGCTTCGCATCAAGGGTTGGGATGTGTACTAATGCAGAAAGATAAGGTGATTGCCTATGCTTCGTGACAACTAAGGTGCACGAAAAGAACTACACAACTCATGATCTTGAGTTGGGCGCTGTAGTATTCGCACTCAAAATATGGAGGCGTTACCTGTATGAAACCAAATGCATCATCTACACAGATCATAAAAGTCTTCAACATATCCTGGATCAGAAGGAACTCAATATGCGACAGCGACGCTGGGTAGAGCTTCTTAGTGACTACGATTGTGAAATCCGGTATCATCCGGGGAAAGCTAACGTGGTGGCTGATGCACTAAGCCGCAAAGAACGCGTGAAACCACTACGTGCTCGAGCTTTGGGATTGACCATTCAAATGAATTTGAAAGCTTAGATCCAAATTGCACAAAGGGAGGCGTTGAAAGGAGAAAACCTTGCGAGAGAAGAATTCCGAGGGTTGGATAAACAACTGATGTGCAAGGATGATGGTGTACAGTACTTCATTGACCGTATATAGGTACCCAAATGGGGAGGTGTACGTACCTTGGTCATGGATGAAGCACACAAGACGCGATATTCTATTCATCTTAGCGCAGACAAGATGTACCACGATCTTAAAGACCTGTACTGGTTGCCAGGCATGAAGAAAGACATTGCCACGTACGTCAGCAGATGCCTGACATGCTCGAAAGTTAAAGCTGAACATCAAAAACCATCGGGACTGTTACAGCAACCTGAGATTCCCGAGTGGGAATGGGAGAACTAGCCATGGATTTCATTACGAAACTCCCTTGAGCGAGCAACGGGCATGACTCGATATGGGTCGTAGTGGATCAAATGACGAAATCAGCACATTTCTTGCAAATCCGAGAAGACTACAAAATGGATAAGTTGGCGAGGTTGTACATAAAAGAGGTCGTCACAAGACACGGAGTGCCGGTGTCAATCATATCCGACCGTGACAGCCGATTCACTTCACGATTTTGGCAGACACTACAGAAAGCGATGGGCACTCGATTAGACATGAGTACCACCTATCACCCCAGACAGATGGCCAAAGTGAACGAACCATACAAACGCTAGAAGACATGCTAAGAGCGTGTGTAATCGACTTTAGTGGTAGTTAGGACACTCATTTACCATTGATTGAGTTCTGTTACAATAACAGCTACCATACCAGCATTGGGTGTGCTCCGTTCGAAGCATTGTATGGAAGGAAATATAGGTCACCCGTTTGTTGGGCCGAGATTGGTGAAAGTCAGTTAACAGGCCTAGAGATCATTCAAGAAACAACCGACAAGATCCTCCAAATCAAAGATAGACTGAAAGCCGCTAGAGACCGCTAAAAGAGCTATGCCGACAACCGTCGAAAGCCTCTAGAATTCAACCGTTGTGTTCGCATGTGTGTGTGCTACCCGCGGCCGAACCGATACAACCCAAACCGACCAAACATTACTATATGCTTTATACACATCATTAATGCTTAACAATAACTGTCAATAGGTGTTTGACTGTTCATTGCATACAACCGTTGGGAACTTGATCATTCATACTTACCACTTAACTTTGTGAGTTTCGTGACCCCTTTTTATACTTATACTACTTTACAAACATTTACAAACATGGGGAAAAGTATGCTCGCCCGTTTTCTATGTTGTACAACATACATACAATTTACATACCTGGAATCAACGTGCTACTGCTTTGTGAGTACTTATCTGACACATGCTTGAGTTTGCTTTGTGGTTCTTTCTTACAACCATTTAATTCCAGTGTGGGAACCGACGGATAGGTATTGGTAGTACTACTTGGGTTGACACCCCCACCCTCGTGTTGGTATACTAGTTAGTACCAACAGAGGCCAGGAACGAGCCTTGGGTGAATATATTCCGACAAGATTCTTTGTGTACGTCGTTAGGTTTGATTGTAAAGCTCTTGTCATGTGATTTTGCTTACTTATAACTGTATGCACGGTATTCTGCAACAACTTTATACAGCATCAATTACTTATTTACTTTTAAACCTGCGAGCTCACCAACAATTTTGTTGACCATTTTGAGCATATCTTTTCAGGTGATAATGCTAGCTGAAGATCTAGGTGTGCTGCCTTAGTGGAGACCCAAGGATGCATTTTATGGCTAACTTGTCTTTTGAAAACAATTGTTGTATCTGTTTCAAACAACATTACACTTTGTAACTTGTTCCCGGGTTGTGGGAATTGCATACAATGTTATTATCTATGTTTATCTTATAACATGTTTATGCTTATGGCTATATTGTCGTGAACACTGACTATACACGACACAAGTCCCCTTGTTGTCGGGTGTCGTCATGACACGCTTGCTATCATTTATTATATTGCATCTCTATCACTTACCATGTGTTATGACGATTCCCGTCTTGTTACGCCCTCGTGTTTCCGCTCTTAGCACGGGTGTGACACACAAGCATTCCCACTAGTATATATATATACATATATATATATATATACACACATATATATATATATATACATATATACACACATATATATACATATATATATACATATATATATACATATATACACACATATATATACATATATATATACATATATACACACATATATATACATATATATATATATATACATACATATATATATAGGGTCAGCTTTTTTTCAGAACTTGATTTATTTAAGAACTATAAGAACTAATTTTAGCTACTCATTAATTTCTAATCTTAAAAATTAAAATTAAATGAAAAAGGGTATAATGGTACACATTAAATATTCTCTCTCTAATCAAAATATTAATTAATTATCTATTTTTTCTCTCTAATCTCTCATCTCTCTAACTTTTACATTTTTTACTCTTATGTTATGAATCAAAGTAATCTTAAATTTAGTTCAAAAGACGGTTTACATATATATAAATTAATTATTTACATCATGTTATACAAACAAAAAAATACATAAATATAAACTATTTAAATATATGTAATCATATGAAAACATGTCGAATTCAAAATTTACATAGAGGTATGAATTATATCAACTTAAAAACAAGAACTAAATCTATATTTACATATACGACGAAAAGAAAATAAATAAATATTTACACTTGTGTACGTTCTCATTATTTAAATGTTTACATACGTAGCTTCCTTTGTGTCGATGAATCATCATCTTCATTCCCATTATTTTTAAAATTTCATCTTCATACAGAACTAGTTTTTTTTTTGAGAACTCTAGGAACCAATCTCAACCACTTGTTCTTGATGGTCAAATTGTAATTAACAAAAACATATTTTAAAAATTTATAAATCAAAAAATAACATAAAAATAAAAACACAAAAATGTTCCCACAACTTTCCCTCTTTCATAAAAAATTATAAAAATTTCCGATTTTTTAACGAAATTCGTTTTAAACATGTGTAATATCGGATTTACATATGTGTATAACTAGATTTATACATATGTAAACAACGGATGTACGATTTTTTTTAGAAAAATATATCAATATGGTAGACGTTGGAAAATAAAAAAATACTGAATTTTATAGTGAATTCTTTTTAAAAAAATGATGTCGTGAAAAAAAGTTACAAACGTTTAAAAAAAAGGAGAAAATGACATGTGATAAAAAATGAGTGGCTAAGATTGCTTCTTAGAGTTCTCACAAAAAAGTGGTTCTCATTTGAACCCTCTCCTATATATATATATATATATATATATATATATATATACACACACACACACACACACACACACACTAGCATAGTATCCCGTATAACACACAGGTTGATTAAATAATATGTGAAATAATTTGTAATAAAATTTTAAAATTATAAATGATATTTCTAAATAAGATATGATTGAGTTAAGATACATAAGTAGTTCAAGTAAAACCAATAATAATATCAATTTAAAATTTCATTTTATAAAATTGTGTTTTTTATTTGTTTTCTTAAACATTTTTTTTTTTTGTTTTTTTTGAATATATAATTATACTATGAAACTTAGAAAAAATAGTATTAAAATACTTAAAGTGTATTTTATTTCTTAAACTTATATAGTGTCATATATTTTAAGTGTATTTTTCATTATAGTATTAAGTTTTTAAATTTTTATAATATCAAACTTTTTTATTTAGAAAATTTTTAAATAATATAATTACTATATATTACTTTTATCATTTATTAGGAGAGAGATACGGGAAAATGAAAATAAAAATACTTAATATGTTGACATGTGGTATAAAAACCGTCTTTTATTATAAGTTATAGATATATACATACTTGATTTATGTTTTACAGGTTAATATTTAATTAAAGAAATTGAAAATGAAAACAATAGAATTAAAGACCGTTTCAAGTTAAATTTAACTTTTACATGTTTGGTTATATCTTGTTAATTTAATATATTTAGTTGGCTAAAGTTGAATTAAACTAGAGCCGTAAGAACCCGTCTGATTAACTATAGCTGGATGGGCACCAAAAATTATAAATAAGTAGAGTTTATGAAATTAACATTTTTACATATATAAGTGATTAGAAAAATAATAATTAAGATTAAAAATATTATAATACAACACAAAAGTTGAACTATTATGTATGAAATACAAAAGTGTGTTCGGCTTGACAGTATTCAGGTGTAGAAAATAGCGTCTCGCATCTTGATGTTAAGGTTTTAAATAATGTAGTGTTAATGGTGTAGTCTTTGTTAATATATATATGAAGAAGTGCGAAAAAATAGAACCATCTAAATTTAAGGTGTAAAGTAGTTTGGTCATAGGCCTTATCTTGATTTAAAACTTTTGATCTCGTTACTAGCGTAAAAAAAACTCTCAAATGTTTAATCAATTGAAACGAGACTCGTTGCAAATTTTACTTAAATTGTTTACAAAGATGAAATCACAATTAGGCAAACGTATTAACTTGTTATATTACAAGGCTTCGAAGAGTGGATGACACCTGTAAGGCCATAAAGTCCGACTTGTGACGATTCATGAGTATGTAACACCCGATATTTATTATTTTGAAGCCGGTGAAGAAAGAAAAGAAAATAAAGTCCAAAAGTTGAGGGACCAAACTCGCCAACGAAGAAAAGTTGGGAAATGTGGTGACATATGTAGGGAGAGGGCAGCCGCTCTCCCCACACACACATTTCAGCTCACAAAGAGAAGAATAGAGAGAAAGAGGAGAAAAAGGGGAAAAAGTGTTGGTTCGGATCGATTCGGGTCGCCAAAATCGTCGTGAAGCAAGCCGAATCAAAGCTCTTGTCATTGTGCTCGTTTAGGTGAGTTCTAGGACCCCTCTTTTACTTGTTTTCAAACGATTTGGGGCTGGAAAACATCTGAAATCGAGTTTTTCGTATGTGTGTAAGTTGACCCGTTTGTGTATGTGTATGCGTATGTATGATGCGTTTGGGACTTGATTTCTTGCTTGGTTGTGCTTGAATGATGTTAGGGTATGCATCCCTAAGGGTTAGGACGGTCGATTTAGGCTTAAAATGGGTTTAGATGAGTTTGGAGGCCGAAAACCCTCGGCTGCAGTCGGGTTGAACTGCACTCTGCACCAGTTAGGGCTAGGCGACCGACTGGAGGCCGAATGGAGGCCATACGGCCGATTAGGGTGCGATTGGGGTCCATTCGCACGATTGGGGTTCATTCGCACGACTGGAGGGCCAGTCGCGTGGGTGTCATGCGACTGAAGGTCCATTCGCACAATTGGATGTTCATTCGCATAGGTGTTCATCCGTATTAGTTCAATCACATGATGTTCAGTCGCATGGAGGCCATGCGACTGAGGGGTGTCCATACGCCCGAATAGGGCTGTTGAACCCGAGGAAGGTGTAGATTGACTTCTGACTTTCGGGGGAAAGTGCGGATGTAAGTGTTGATGTAACGGTTCCCATAAGAGTTTTTTTAAGATGACGATCGAGGTCTTAGAAGGCATGTTGGGCATGATGATGATGATGATGTTGTACTTTATGTATGTATGATGTTGCCATGTATGATGTGATGTTGATGCATGTTTATGTTCCTTATGCGATGTATAATATCTTTCCTGTGGCTTTACTTGTTATGATGAATGAACGAAGTATTATGTAACGTAAAGTGAAAGATAAAGGAAGAGGAACGTGATGAACGAATGAAACGTCTTGCACACATCGGATACGGGGTCCCTCTTGGTGATTGACCCCAAATGTAGAACCTCTACCGCTCACCCCTAGTACTGTGGCATACGATTAGCTGTCATTCGTTGACTTCGGCCCAGTAGCTAAGACTGACGGTTACTCCTAGTACCGCGGCATACGTTTAGCTGTCATTCGTTGACTTCGGCCCGGTAGCTACGACTAACCGGGGTGTAGCACATGGTATTGGTTCGGGATGATGTCCGATGCGCAAGTAAGGTAATGAAAGAAGGAATGAACGAATGAAGGAAGATAATAATGATATTATTTATGTGTACGTATGATGTGTGATCATGTAAAAGTACGAACGGTTTTATCTGAAAGTAAAGTATGTTTTATTTATAAAACTAGAACTCACTCAGCAACGCTGACTTTGATGTGTTTCCAGTTGGCAGGTAATGTTTGCTGAGGATGGCACGGGCGACTAATCAGCTCTTTTGGGATGGCATTCTTTTGATTAACGTTTTTGCATTTTAATGCGAACAAACGATTTTTGTAATGAATGTTGTATTAGTATGCAAAAGCATTTACATGGAAATGAAAGTTGGTTTTAGTTTTCCGCTGCGATTTATTAAATACAAATGTAATTATATGTTTTATGTGCGATGAGAACCCAGCTGTAAGCGTCCCGGGAACAGGGCCTTACAAGTTGGTATCAGAGCCAAAGTTTAAGTGAAATGGGTAAATTTTCAGAATAAACCTAATCTTAAACTGAGAATGGGACGGAAAGGGAATGGCATGCCAAACTAAGTAGCTGCGTGCCATCAGGTATTTTCGTAAAGTTAACCGGTTTTATGTGCACATGGTATGTGTTATGTGTTATATGTAGGTTAAATACTGATGTAGTCAGGACAGGTAATATTTGGGGTATGAAGAGTAAAGTAAGTGGCTAATCACAACTTGCCACTGTAATTAGGGACTTACTATACTTGACATAAACTGAGTTGTTCCCTTGAATGACCGTGTTGGTGTTTGAATCTTTCAGTGTGCGTGTGATGGCCGGAGGTAGATCTTCGAAAGCTTCTAGGGGTGGGGGTCACGGTGCTGAACCGCGACCTAAGAGAGGAGACCCGGAGTTGAGAGGGTGGTTCATGAAGAACCAGAGACCCCTCATCTGGAGGGTGGCGACGAAAGTGCCAATCTGAGAGCCTCAGTAAAAGAGGCTGTTGTAGAAGAAGTACATCAGGTCATGCAGACGATCTTACCGTCTGTGGTGACCGAAGTTATTAAGGCTGTACGAGAAGGGGAAAGGAAAGAAAGAAACAGATCCTCTGGGGAACGGGAACAACCAGAGCCGGAAACGGTTCTATCTGATGATGATGAGGAGGAGGAAGAGCCTGTGCATGAAACGGCACGAGGATGTAATTATGGGGCTTTTATGAGATGCAAGCCCCCTACTTTTGATGGAAACGGCACCGCTGCAGCCGCTCACCGGTGGGTGAGGGAAATGGAAGCTGTTCTCGATATCGGCGAGTGTCGAGGAGACCAAAAGGTGAAGTTTGCTACCCACTCTTTTGTGGATTCAGCTCTGTGTTGGTGGGATAACATTGTCCAAGCAGAAGGTAATCGGGCGATCGGGAGAATAAAATGGCCCGAGTTGAAGAAGATGGTGATTGAGGAGTTCTGTCCTCACAGAGAAATGGATAAGTTGGAAAGGGAGTTTTTACAGTTGGAGGCTGGAACCATGACACACCAGCAGTATACCACCAAGTTTAATGAAATGGCACGGCTTGTGCCTGATCAGGTGACGCCTCTATCTCGGAAAATTAAGAGGTACATTCAGGTTTACCGGTAGATGTTCGTCGGCATATGATCGCCGCCCGGCCAAGCACGTTTAGGTCGGCGGTTGATTTGGCAGGGAGGCTGTATGATGAGCGGGAGGTGGTGGTGACTGAAGCAAGTAAGAAGGGTGGTGGTGATCGGAACTGGAACGGGAAACGGTTTGGTCGGGGTGATGCCCCGATGGGTAACAAAAAGGCACGGGTGGATGAGCGCCGTGTGGTCACATCAAGTGCGGGGTTGAAAAGTGTGGCAAGTGTGGAAGGGAGCACAACGGGGAATGTAGGTTTGGGTCAAACTTGTGCTTCAAGTGTGGGAAGACAGGCATATGGCGAAGGATTGCATGTCGAGCAAATGTTTTAACTGCGGGGAAACTGGTCATATGAGCAGAGATTGTAAGAAGTCGAGGACTGAGGGTTCAGGGGGAAGAAGACGGAAGTGATGGACCGAGGGCGAGCGCCAGGGCGTTCACCATGACACAGGAGGAGGCTAGGACGGACCCTGACGTTGTGTCCGGTACGTTTCTAGTGAACCAGACTTTAGCTTCTGTGTTATTTGATTCGGGTGCTAGTAAGAGTTTTATTTCTGCTGCTTTCTGTGCTAAGCTGCCGGTTAGTAGTAGACGTGTTGATGCGCCCTTTGATGTAGAAACTGCCATAGGTAAGTCTACCAGGATTTTTGAGAGGATAGAGAATTATGATGTGGAACTTGAGGGTCATAAGTTTCCTGTTAGACCGTTTGTGATGACCTTGGATGGTTTCGATTTGGTTCTTGGATGGATTGGTTGGCGGACTTCGAGGCGAACATTGTGTGTCGCAAGAAGATGGTTCGGTTGACAGCGCCTGACAGAAGTTTGGTAACGGTTTATGGTGATCGGGTTACTACGATTCCGAAGGTGATCTCAATGGCGGTGGCGGGAAAGTGTATGAGGCGTGGATGTAGTGCCTACTTGGCTTATGTAAAGGATGTGGATACACCAACACCACAACTAGCTAATGTACCAGTGTGTGTGACTTTCCAGACGTGTTCCCAGAAGACTTATTAGGAGTGCCACCTGACAGAGAGATTGAATTTCAGATTGATCTGATACCGGGTGCCCAACCTGTTGCCAAGGCACCATATCGGTTGGCTCCAACCGAGATGAAAGAGTTGATGGAGCATTGCGAGAGCTGCTTGATAAGGGGTTCATTAGACCGAGTATCTCTCCTTGGGGTGCTCCGGTCCTATTTGTAAAGAAGAAGGATGGTAGTATGAGGATGTGCATTGACTACCGCGAACTGAACAAGTTGACAGTGAAGAACCGCTACCCCTTACCGAGGATAGATGATTTGTTCGACCAGCTTCAGGGTGCTAGTTGGTTCTCGAGGATAGATCTTCGATCTGGTTATCATCAGTTGAAGGTGAAGGAGCAAGATATCCCTAAAACAGCTTTCCGTACGCGCTATGGTCATTACGAGTTTCTTGTCATGTCCTTTGGTTTGACCAACGCGCCAGCTGCTTTTATGGATCTGATGAACCGTGTGTGTCGGCCTATGTTGGATAAATCAGTGATTGTGTTTATTGATGATATCCTGATTTATTCGAAGAGCGAGATTGAGCATGCCGGTCACATTCGAGAGGTTCTAGACACGTTGAGAAGGGAGAAATTGTATGCTAAATTCTCCAAGTGCGCATTTTGGTTGCGCGAAGTTCAGTTTTTGGGTCATGTGGTGAATCCTGACGGGATTATGGTTGACCCGGCGAAGGTGGAGGCGGTTATGCAATGGAAGTCACCAAAGACGCCATCCGAGATCCGTAGTTTCTTAGGCTTGGCGGGCTACTATAGAAGATTCATCCAAGACTTCTCTAAGATTGCTTCTCCACTAACTAAGTTGACCCGAAAGGATGTGAATTGTATGGGGTCAAGCTCAAGAGAAGGCATTCGAAGAGCTGAAAGCAAGACTGACTCAAGCTCCTGTTCTGTCGTTACCCGATGGAAGCGAAGATTTGGTGGTTTATTTTGATGCTTCCTACTCAGGGTTGGGGTGTGTGTTAATGCAGAGAGGAAGGTTATAGCCTATGCATCTCGACAGTTTAAGGTTCATGAGGTCAATTATCCTACTCATGACTTGGAGCTAGCAGCCGTGGTCTTTGCATTGAAGATCTGGAGGCACTATCTTTACGGGACGAAGTGCACCATATTCACCGATCATAAAAGCTTGAAGTATTTCTTCGAGCAAAAGGATCTGAACATGAGGCAGAGGAGATGGTTGGAACTTATAAAGGATTATGATTGCGAGATCCATTACCATCCGGGCAAAGCTAATGTGGTGGCGGATGCCCTTAGCCGAAAAGAGAGGCCCGAACCGATTCGGGTGAAAGCTTATCAATTAATCATGACCTCCGATGTGATGAAGCAAGTTAAGGAGTTTCAAGATGAGGCATTGAAGAAGATCACCTTAACTCGGAAAGAATGAGAGGTCTGGTTGGGGAATTGGGTGAAAACACAGTCGGTGTTGGAACTCGATTCGGTCATGTGTGGATTCCTCTTTTTGGGGATCTACGGGTGAAGATAATGGATGAAGCCCACAAGACTCGATACTCCATTCATCCTGGTGCCACGAAAATGTACCATGACATGAAGAAAGATTATTGGTGGCCGGGTATGAAGCGCGACGTGGTGGAGTATGTGAGTAAGTGCCTTACTTGCTTACAGGTGAAGGCAGAGCATCAAAAGCCGTATGGGAAGATACAACCTTTGGATATACGGAATGGAAATGGGAGCACATCACCATGGACTTCATTACGAAGCTTCCGCGTACCCCGAAAGGGTACGATGCCATATGGGTGATAGTTGATCGTCTGACGAAGAGCGCTCATTTTCTACCGATCCGCGAGACGTATTCATCGGAGAGGTTGGCTGACCTGTTCATCAAGGAAATTGAAACTCTTCATGGTGTGCCGGTGTCTATTGTGTCTGATCGTGACACTCGGTTTACATCTAAATTTTGGAAGAAATTCCACGACGCTATGGGGACGAGGTTACATATTAGCACGGCTTATCATCCCCAGACTGATGGTCAGTCAAGGACCATTCAGACACTGGAAGACATGCTTCGGGCGTGTGTGATCATTTTGGTGGAAGGTGGGATGACCACTTACCGTTAGCTGAATTCTCATACAACAACAGCTATCATGCCAGTATTGGTATGCCACCATATGAGATGCTATACGGTAGGAGATGCAGAACACCCGTTTGTTGGGGTGATATTGGTCAGAAGGAATTGGGGAGCGTCGAGGTAATCGAGGCTACGACAGAGAAGCTTGAAAAGATTAAAGCCTTTATGAAGGCATCCAAGGATAGACAGAAGTCGTATGCCGATAAGTGACGTAGGCCAATTGAGTTCCAGGTGGGTGTCCGGGTTATGCTGAAGGTCTCACCTTGGAAGGGTATTATCAGATTCAAAAAGCGGGGCAAGTTGAGCCCAAGATATATAGGCCCTTTCCGAATCATTGCTCGAGTAGGGGAGGTGGCCTATAGATTGGAGTTGCCAGATGAGTTAAGTGGGATTCACTCGACATTCCATGTATCTCATCTGAGAAAGTGTATAGCTGATGAAGACATGATTGTTCCATTGGAAGACATTGAAATAGATGAAAGGCTTAATTATGTGGAGCAACCGGTGGCAATCATCGATCGTAAAGAAAAGAGGCTAAGGAATAAAGTGGTTCCTCTTGTGTGTGTACAGTAGAAGCACAGGAAGGGATCCGAGTCAACGTGGGAGACTGAAGAAGAAATGAGACAACATTATCCACGTTTGTTCGACGAATAACAGGTTTCGGGGACGAAACCTATTTAAGGGGGGTGGACTTGTAACACCCGGATATTTATTATTTTGAAGCCGGTGAAGAAAGAAAAGAAAATAAAGTCCAAAAGTCGAGGGACCAAACTCGCCAACGAAGAAAAGTGGGAAATGTGGTGATATAGTAGGGAGAGGGCAGCCCACTCTCCCCACACACACATTTCAGCTCACAAAGAGAAGAATAGAGAGAAAGAGGAGAAAAAGGGGAAAAAGTGTTGGTTCGGGTCGATTCGGGTCGCCAAAATCGTCATGAAGCAAGCCGAATCAAAGCTCTTGTCATTGTGCTCGTTTAGGTGAGTTCTAGGACCCCTCTTTTACTTGTTTTCAAATGATTTGGGGCTGGAAAACATCTGAAATCGAGTTTTTCGTATGTGTGTAAGTTGACCTGTTTGTGTATGTGTATGCGTATGTATGATGCGTTTGGGACTTGATTTCTTGCTTGGTTGTGCTTGAATGATGTTAGGGTATGCATCCCTAAGGGTTAGGACGGTCTATTTAGGCTTAAAATGGGTTTAGATGAGTTTGGAGGCCGAAAACCCTCGGCTGCAGTCGGGTTGAACTGCACTCTGCACCAGTTAGGGCTAGGCGACCGACTGGAGGCCGAATGGAGGCCATACGGCCGATTAGGGTGCGATTGGGGTCCGTTCGCACGATTGGGGTTCATTCGCACGACTGGAGGGCCAGTCGCGTGGGTGTCATGCGACTGAAGGTCCATTCGCACGACTGGATGTTCATTCGCATAGGTGTTCATCCGTATTAATTCAATCGCATGATGTTGAACCCGAGGAAGGTGTAGATTAACTTTTGACTTTCGGGGGAAAGTGCAGATGTAAGTGTTGATGTAAGGGTTCCCATAAGAGTTTTTAAGATGACGATCGAGGTCTTAGAAGGCATGTTGGGCATGATGATGATGATGATGTTGTACTTTATGTATGTATGATGTTGCCATGTATGATGTGATGTTGATGCATGTTTATGTTCCTTATGCGATGTATAATATCTTTCCTGTGGCTTTACTTGTTATGATGAATGAACGAAGTATTATGTAACGTAAAGTGAAAGATAAAGGAAGAGGAACGTGATGAACGAATGAAACGTCTTGCACACATCGGATACGGGGTCCCTCTTGGTGATTGACCCCAAATGTAGAACCTCTACCGCTCACCCCTAGTACTGTGGCATACGTTTAGCTGTCATTCGTTGACTTCGGCCCAGTAGCTAAGACTGACGGTTACTCCTAGTACCGCGGCATACGTTTAGCTGTCATTCGTTGACTTCGGCCCGGTAGCTACGACTAACCGGGGTGTAGCACATGGTATTGGTTCGGGATGATGTCCGATGCGCAAGTAAGGTAATGAAAGAAGGAATGAACGAATGAAGGAAGATAATAATGATATTATTTATGTGTACGTATGATGTGTGATCATGTAAAAGTACGAACGGTTTTATCTGAAAGTAAAGTATGTTTTATTTATAAAACTAGAACTCACTCAGCAACGCTGACTTTGATGTGTTTCCAGTTGGCAGGTAATGTTTGTGAGGATGGCACGGGCGACTACTCAGCTCTTTTGGGATGACATTCTTTTGATTAATGTTTTTGCATTGTAATGCGAACAAACGATTTTTGTAATGAATGTTGTATTAGTATGCAAAAGCATTTACATGGAAATAAAATTTGGTTTTAGTTTTCCGCTGCGATTTATTAAATACAATTGTAATTATATGTTTTATGTGCGATGAGAACCCAGCTGTAAGCGTCCCGGGAACAGGGCCTTACAGAGTAACCATATAAAATGTATAGTTATACTATGTTACTGTTTTATGTATTTTAACTTATAAGTGTTTAAATATAAAATAAAATAAGTGTATTTATATATATATACATACTATATATAAAGCATATGAGACACATACAATATAAAAGCATATAATAAGGATATTATAAATATATATACTATATATAAAGTATATGAGAGGGTATTTAAAGATACCATTAAATTAAGAATACTTACCTTACTTAATGCATAAGGTACAACCATCTAAGGGTAAAATAGTATTTTAACATTATTTGCATATTACCTTATGATTAGTTACATAATAACCTTATAATTGTTATAAATTACATAAATTTTTATATTATCTACCCATAAACCAAAAAAACTTAATTTGTTTTAAAATTTATGTTATATCAATCTATCATGTTTAAAACTTTTTTATTCTACAATCGTAAATGTGTATTTTTTTTAACTTTTTGATGTAAATTTTCTGCTGAACCGATATGTATTTTATAAGATACAATAACTTAATGCATAAAAGTAAAGTCATCATGCGAAATCTATTTTTTCATGCTTTAACTTTTAGCCTGGAAAATATATAATAAACTTTTGTAATACTACTATAAGATTAGCAAAAATTAGAAACATATGTCGGATGTAAAATATTGCCCCGCCGCATTACGTGGGCACACTTCTAGTATATATATATATGTATGTATGTAAATATATATATATACATATATATATATATACACACATATATATATCATATATATATACACATATATCTATACTATACTAATATGCATATAGGAGGGGTAAGATGGTCATTTGCCAAAAACTCTTAATTTTAAAAGTTGTACAACTCTTTTAGCAAACATTACATCCCTTAAATCTTGAAAACACACAACCCTTATCCATGCACAAAACTTTCCCCCTCAAAACAAGTGAGCTGCTTTCAAATCCAGTTTCAAAATTCAAACTCACGCTCACATCTAGGTCTATGATTCTTTGTTCTCAGCACTCTTATGAATCATCGAATCTTTCACTTGAAAGCCACACGACGACCCTGTTTCAAAATCCATCGTGATCTACGACCGAGGTACGAAACCTAACTCAAATTGTTGCTTTTAGTCAAATTTAGGGAATGTAGGTTTAAGCTTTTGTTCGGTTGGGGATGATTGATAGTACGTGTACAGATTTCAGAAAGCATTCAAAAGTCTCGATTTGTTGTTATTAGTTATTTGATTGTTAGTTTTACAATTGATGCTAAATTCATATGGACTAGGGTTAGTATCCCTAACATCTGATGCCTCTCTAGATTTGTAACAAAGCTTATTAAAATTTTTAAAAACAGTTTGTACTAGCATCGCCTAATCGAACATGAAGCTTTCTAGCGGTGGTCAATTGTAGAATGCTTCCTACGTTCTTTAATATCTATGCGGTATTATAGCTTTAAAGAGGAAATTGGTGAAGAAGAACAAATAGAAGTTAACTTTTGATAAATGCTTTTTAATATTTTTACACGCCATCGATTAGTATGTTAGCTTGAATGACAGCTAGTGTTTTAGAAAATGATGAAGGTTTCGTTTTTCATGTTATTCATGAGGCGCTTGTTTTGAAATTTTAGCATTGATTTTGAACTAAACCATATGACTTTACAAGTTGTAATTTTGGCATTTGATTAAACTAAAGCATATGACTTTACAGATTGAAGAACTTCAATAAAACATGAAAAGTCATGTATAGATCAAGATGTTCAATTGTTTAGTAGGACGAGTCAACTACCAATTGGTAGTAAATTTACTAGGAAAAGCATTGAAAAAGTATGCAAACATTTTAAGTTTAAAATGTTTGAGTAATAATGTGACTATCTATTTGTTTGATTCAACTGTATCATCTTAATTTTGCATCTTGACAGTTGCCTTGATGCTACGGAGTTAGTTCAATGACTTTGTTTGATGGCTTTCTTAGTGAAGTCAAAATTCTAGGTAATTTCCACCGGCTCCTATATCATCTATAGTTAATAGTGCCATGGTGGTATGAAATCTTATTTGGACATAGTATGTGATGATTGCTTCTGCAGTTGCTTTGTTAAAATATATTAGTTATGACATGCATATAAACAATTTGGTCTATGCTAGATAAAACCTTAATTTTGATTGCCTTTTTCAGTATACTGTATGCACTAAATATTTTTAAGCATTGTGTTTAGCTTATCTTGATGCATTGTTTAGAATATTTGGTAAATGTATCAAGTGTGATATATGATGTGTTCTATTTTTTGGTTTCTCAATATAATATGGTAGCAATTGACATGTTATTAATGTTGATTAATTTGGATCCTTTGTTCTTCCTCTACAGCTTCACAAGTTTTAGCATTAGGAATGAATCATATCAAGAGTTACGCTCTCTAGCCTAAAAATTTCACTTGTCTTCTAGATTGCCAAACGTTAAGGTCTCAAATGGTTTGATCCGGGTTGTGTTCCATTTCTAATGGTTCAAATGGGTATAACAAAATTATTTAGTTCAATCAGGCAGTTACGTTTATATGTGGTTTTGATCTTTTCAATCAAGCTGGGTAAAACGATATATATATATATATAATATATATATATATATATATATATATATATATATATATATATATATATATATATCTTTATTTAAAGTTTTGGACAAGGAAAATGGAGCTAGGACTCTATTCAAGTGAGTCCATAACAGGACGGTGACTATCGCTGCCAAAATAGCTCCTGCCTCCTTAGTTCCATTATATATACTTATAAGTTAATGCATTTATTTGTTAGTTACAATTTTACTTCAATCCATTATAATTCTATTTCAGTCCAGTTTTTCATATGGTTATTATTTGATTTAGTTGTTTATGGATCTTATTTACAAAAGACAAAAGTCGTTTTGTGTGGATGAAAGCAATTTTTTCATAAGGTATTGGATTCATGCAAAACTTAGAAGACTAAACATGAGATAGTGATTACCATTAACACACCTGATATGGAGAGATACTGTTGTATAATCATCCTAGAAATGAATGCAAATATTATAGGTTAAAATGTTGCAAATTATATGGAGCTCCTCTCCGATGCTATAAATAAAAAAACTAAAAGACATAAAATACATCACAAGAGAAGTTGTAAACTAATTGAAAACAAGCATTGTGTTATAAATTGTCGTCACCAACGCATCGCGCGGGTCCCTTGCTAGAGCCGTAACAACTCGCCTAATGAACTATAGCTGGATGGGCACCAAAAATTATAAATAAGTAGAGATTATGAAATTAACATTTTTACATATATAAGTGATTAGAAAATATAATAAATTAAGATTAAAAATATTATAATACAACACAAAAGTTTAACTATATGTATGAAATACAAAAGGGTGCTCGGCTTGATAGTATTCAGGTGTAGAAAATAGCGTCTCGCATTTTGATGTTAAGGTTTTAAATAATGTAGTGTTAATGGTGTAGTCTTTGTTAATATATATGAATATAGTGCGAAAAAATAGAACCATCTAAATTTAGGGTGTAAAGTAGTTTGGTCATAGGCCTTATCTTGATTTAAAACTTCTGATCTCGTTACTAGCGTAAAAAAACTCTCAAATGGTTAAATCAAATTGAAACGAGACTCGTTGCAAATTTTACTTAAATTGTTTACAAAGATGAAATCACAAATTAGGCAAACCATATTAACTTGTTATATTACAAGGCTTCGAAGAGTGGATGACACCTGTAAGGCCGTAAAGTCCGACGAGTGACGATTCAATGAGTAACCAATATAAAGTGTATAATTATACTATGTTACTGTTTTATGTATTTTAACGTATAAGTGTTTAAATATAAAATAAAATAAGTGTATTTATATATATATATACTATATATAAAGCATATGAGACACATACAATATATAAAGCATATGAGAAAGATATATATATATATACTATATATAAGTATATGAGAGGGTATTTTAAGATACCATTAAATTAAGAACACTTACCTTACTTAATACATAAGGTACAACCATTTAAGGGTAAAATAGTATTTTTAACATTATTTACATATTACACTTTACGATTAGTTACATAATAACCTTATAATTGTTATAAATTACATAAAATTTTATATTATCTACCCATAAACCAAAAAACTTAATTGTTTTAAAATTTATGTTATATCAATCTATCATGTTTAAAACTTTTTTATACTAGAATCGTAAGTGTGTATTTTTTAAAACTTTTGATGTAAATTTTTTGCTGAACCGATATGTATTTATAAGATACAATAACTTAATGCATAAAATTACAAGTCATCATGCGAAATCTATTTTTTGATGCTTTAACTTTTAGCCTGGAAAATATATAATAAACTTTTGTAATACTGCTATAAGTTAGCAAAAATTAGAAACGTATGTTGGATGTGTAAAATGTTGCCCCGCCGTATTACGTGGGCACACTTCTAGTATATAATTATGTATATATATATATGTATATATATATACATATGTATATATATAATGTATATATATACATATAATATATATACATATATACATATATCTATACTATACTAATATGCATATAGGAGGGGTAAGATGGTCATTTGCCAAAAACTCTAATTTTAAGAGTTGTACAACTCTTTTAGCAAACATTACAATCCTTAAAGCTTGAAAACACACAACCCTTATCCAGGCACAAAACTTTCCCCCTTAAAACAAGCTGAACTGCTTTCAAATCCAGTTTGAAAATTCAAACTCACGCTCACATCTAGGTTTCCGATTCTCTGTTCTCAGCACTCTTATGAATCATCGAATCTTTCACTTGAAAGCCACACGACAACCCTATTTCAAAATCCATCGTGATCTACGACCGAGGTACGAAACCTAACTCAAATCGTTGCTTTTAGTCAAATTTAGGGAATGTAGGTTTAAGCTTTTGTTCGGTTGGGGATGATTGATAGTACGTGTACAGATTTAAGAAAGCATTCAAAAGTCTCGATTTGTTGTTATTAGTTATTGATTTGTTAGTTTTACAATTGATGCTCAAATTCATATGGACTAGGGTCAGTATCCCTAACATCTGATACCTCTCTAGATTTGTAACAAAGCTTACTAAAATTATTAAACACAGTTTGTACTAGCATCGCCTAATCGAACAGGAAGCTTTCTAGCGGTGGTCAATTGTAGAATGCTTCCAACGTTCTTTAATATCTATGCGGTATTATAGCTTTAAAGAGGAAATTGGTGAAGAAGAACAAGTAGAAGTTAACTTTTTATAAATACTTTTTTAATATATTTACACGCCATCGATTAGTATGTTAGCTTGAATGATAGCCTGTGTGTTAGAAAATGATGAAGGTTTCGATTTTCATGTTATTCATGAGGCGCTTGTTTTGAAATTTTAGCATTGATTTTTAACTAAACCATATTACTTTACAAGTTGTAATTTTAGCATTTGATTAAACTAAAGCATATGACTTTATAGATTGAAGAACTTCAATAAAACATGAAAAGTCCTGTATAAATCAAGATGTTCAATTGTTTAGCAGGATGAGTCAACTACCAATTGGTAGTAAATTTACTAGAAAAGCATTGCAAAAGTATGCAAACATTTTAAGTTTAAAATTTTTGAGTAATAATGTGACTATCTATTTGTTTGATTCAATTGTATCATCTTAATTTTGCATCTTGACAGTTGCCTTGATGCTACGGAGTTAGTTCAATGACTTTGTTTGATGGCTTTTGTTAGGGCTATTTTTAGTAGATCTAGTTCATTATGTATAGGCTTAGTACTATCTGTAATGAATGTTTGTAATTCATTATTCTGTATGTATTAAATATATAGGTTAACGATTTTTGTGTGTGTTGATTTATGTATAGTTGCAGGTACAAACATTATACTCTGTCATCTTATGAAATTGACCAAGTGTAAGAAACATCTACGGATGAACATTTTGTTCTTCCGTAGATATATTTCTTACAAGTAACTATTCATCCGAAGATCCTCTGTGAATGAACAACCAGAAGTGAACAAGATTGCTTCGGAAGAACAAGACTTCTGCGGAAGAACAATTCTTCTGCGGAAGAACAAACTCCTATGGAAGACACTATCCTACGGAGTCCAAACACTTGTATAATGCAAGTGTTACAAGTGAACATGTCAACAAGGCAGTTATGCGAATCCCAAGAAATCTGATGATTCCTTAACTAACACAAATCAAATCCCAAGAGATCCGGTGTTTCCTATAACAAAAACATCATTGTCTATATATATGGATCCTAGGTTTCGATTCAAGCAGGTTGTTTTAGATGATTGATTGAGCGATAACAACATCAGAATTATAACCATCACTTCAAAGTCTCTCAATCAAACCCTAGAAGCCATCACATCATCACACACTTTGATAGCATTCATTCATTATACTTGTAATCATTAACATGTTCTAATGAAATACATATTAATCATTAATTGTGTTTTGCTACATGTGTTCTTGAACATTTATTAATATTTAAAGTTATTGCAAAACAATTAAACCAAATCAACGTTGATTCCGCAAACGTTGACTTGTCAATCGACCGACATTGATAATTCCTGTTTGCGATCCTAGGATTCACAGGTGGTATGAGAGCCTGGTGCTCATTGATCTAGATCGATTGATCTATCAGTGTCAGTTGTGTTTAATTGATTTTAATTTGTCAGTTCTTAATTTCGTAGATTTTGATTAAGTTGTCTCTATATTCAAATCAATTGAATAGCAGACCTTGTTAATCTTTCTTATCAATTTACATCATGAGCAACATCAGTGGATCATCTTATCAACCACCGAAGTTGGAAACAAAAGCAGACTTCAAGTCATGGAAAATCAAGTTTAGGAATCATGTAAACTATACAGATTCTGACTTATGGGTATCCATCACTAAAGGTCCTTATATTCCACCTACACTTGGGCCGGATTATAACGAAAAAAATCAACCAATCAGTACCAAAGATCTATCACCTAATGATGTCAGAAAGGTTAAAGTTGATATCAAAGCATACAGTTTGCTTAGTATGGCTTTACCTGAAGAGATATTGATCAGGTGTGAGAACTACAAAACAACACACTCCTTATGGAAGATACTCCACACTCTCTGCGAAGGGAGTGATGAGATTAGAAGCATAAGGAGAGACACCCTCAGGTCGCAGTATGAAACATTTCATCATATTGAGGGTGAATCAATTCCTCAACAACTTCATAGATTCATGCAGTTGGTAACTGAGATGAACATTCTGGAGTTGAAATATACCAATGAGGAATTAAACAATAAAATGCTCCACACTTTGCTAGAAAGTCGGAAGAAAACTGTGTCCATGTTCAAGAACACAATAGATCTAAAATCAACTGGTCTAGATACTCTGGTTGCAAAAGTGAAAGCTCTTGAAATGGAAAAAAAATCAAGAAACAAGAGTGTGAGAACTCATGTCTCACCCTATCACTTCAAAGAAACAAATAATGTTGGAAGTGCATTCATTTCAAATAATGAAAGTGATAACTCTTGTGTTAGGAGTGATGATGAGGAGGAAGTTAGCTTTTATGCTTCTAAACCCTCAAAGAAATCATCTCAAGATAAGAAACAAAAGAATAAAGGAAGAATTGCTGATCGTGAAGATACAACTGCAGCAACAGCTAAGTCTTCACATTCAACTAATCCATCAGAACCAATTACTGTGATATTGGACTCTGAAGAACAAAAAGCAGCTTTTGCAGCTTTTAGTTCTAGTTTCCAAGCATATCTGGGAAGTTCTCTAACGTCAGCAAATATCTGCTAACAAGATTTAGAAGAACTACCTCCTGATGTAGTGGAAGAAATGGACCTACAATGGCAGATGGCCATGATTGCTTATAGAGCAAAGCAATATCTCAAAAGAAATAAGAACTTGGCATCAGCAAGTAAAACATCAAAGATTGGTGTTGACATGTCAAAGGTAAGATGCTTCAAATGCAATCTCTATGGACATTTTTCCAGAGAATGCAATCAACAGTCATATCCAGAGATGAGACAACATCAGCAGCATCAATAACATCAAATTCCAACTCATCAACAACCAAATTCTCAAAGACTTTTGCACAGACAATCTCAACTGATCAATGCATCCCCACCAGCCACCAATGAATCAGCTAGACCTAGTAACTCAAAGGAGTCAGGACTGATCATACTTCAAGATGGAACGTGTGACTAGAGTGTGTATGAAAAAGAAGTCTTGGAAGAGAATCAAGCATTGATGGCTCATATGGATCAAACAGTTCCACCAATGGCAAGAGAGGTAAAAGAAAGGTTGTGTTCATCAAAGTGTGTTGAGGAAGTTGAACGTTATAGAGTCCATGCTCAATAGTTGGCTAACAAAGTAAAAGAACTATGATTTTGAATGAATCCCATGTTAGAGAACATAAATTGTATCAAATCAAAATTAACTCTTTATAAAAGGATTTAGAAAAATTTGTTTCTGAAAACTATAGTCTAAAAGCCCAAGTTGAGCATTTGACACTTCCTTAACAAAATCCATGGCTGATCATGCATCAACTGAAGTGAAACTTCAGAAGTTCCAATTATCATCTCCGCAATATGAGAAATTACCAAATTCTCATCTTGAATCAAAGAAAAGGTTTGGGTTGGGTTATAATGCTGTTCCACCACCTATAAATGATAATTATACATCTTTACCTACAACAATGACCAATACTCTGTCAAATCATTTTGTGCCTAGCACCAAGTTTGAAAAAGAATCAACTCAAATCAACATTAACAATAAAGCTGAGGTGAGTGAAACTGAATCTTCTGAATCAGAATCTTTGTATCAAAATGATTTAGACTTTGATTATGATAATTGTGATGACTTGGATGATTCTGATGAACCTAATGTTGGTAAAAGGACCATTGGTAAGAATGTTCACATTAAAACTGTATTCCAAGAGTGCTTGGAGAATCAAAGCTTCAATATCCACCAAAGCAGAGAAACATGCTAAAGACTATCTGCAAGAGGATTGCTGAACTCAATGAAGGACTCCAACAACTGAATCTTCAAAAAGAAGTTGATAGCTGCGGACCAACTAAAGAAGTACTTTTATCTCATGCAGATAAAGGTAAGAAGAAACAAGTTTCAATTAAGCAAAAGAAAAACTCTTCAGTAGAAGAACTGCGGAAAGCAAAGTCTGCCGAATCCGTAGAATTCTGCGGAAGAAGAAAGCCGAATCTATGGATGAGGTATCAAAAAGAGTATCTGTTAACAATCAAAAGATGTTGAATTTGAAGCAACAAAAGTCATCAAGGATAATAAAGATTCAATTGTTGATATTCCTAGGAACAACAAGAACAATTCAAGCTGTTCAAAGGAGGAAACAAAAGCTCCCAAACTAAATAAGAAAAAGAAGAAAGATGAGCATGAAGAGGAATCTGAAGAAATGTATTGCAAGTGGTGTGATATGACTAATCACAATACAGAAGACTGCTACTTTAGCAGTTACCGTTCCATATGCAATATGAACAATCATATGACTTCAGAGTGTTACTTCAACAAATTCTGTGCTATTTGCAACAAAAATAATCATTTAACTCAGGAATGCTATTTTAACAAAAGGAACAAAAACAAAAGCACAAAGAAGTCAAAAACTGATTTGATAGAATCAGACTCTCAATCTGCTGAAAGTCAAGATGATTCAAAGAAAAAGATGGTAAATAAAAAGCAAAAGGCAAAACCAAAGCAGAAATCTTCTGAAGATGCTAAATCTATGAAGAAAACATCAAGTCAATCCAAAACACCTCACAAAAAGGTGGACTTGGCTGAGAAGAAGTCAATCATCAATGATAATTTCTTTGATCATTTTGAAAAGGGATCACATGTGTCTCAATCAAAAGCAAAAGATGATGAAACCTTTAAAAGTGTAGGTTCATCTTCTAAATTAAAATATCAACCAAAGAAAGATAAGGTGAAGGAAAAATCAATGAAGAAAGAAGACTCCAAAGCTTATGCATCAGATTCAACAAAATCATCCTCACCATCATCAAATCAAAATGAATCAACTAGATATGAAATTAATACCGAAACTTCAGGATTAAGTCATGAAGGAGTAAATAGTTTAGACTCTGTTGACAAACCCAACATCACTAAGACTTGGGTTGTCACTTCTAACTGATTTATTTCTGAATGCAGGAATAATATTGGAGAGCTGACAAAAAGTGGTATGTTGACAGTGGTTGTTCCAGGCATATGGCAGGAAACTGTTCTCTTCTCCATGACTTCAAACATAAAAATGCTTCTTATGTGGCATTTGGTGGGGGATAAAATAGGAGGTAAAATTTTTGGTGAAGGGATGGTAACATATGGTGTGCTCAAATTTGAGAAAGTAAATTACTGTAAAAATTTACAGTATAATCTACTTAGTGTGTCTCAAATCTATGATCAGAATTATATCATATTGTTTGATAATACTAACTGTTACATTCTTAAGCTAGGATTTATTGTTCCAGAAGATTGGATTCTTCTCAAAGCAGCAAGAAAAGGAAACACTTATGTTTTGGACATGAACAACACTTCTCTCACAAAACATGAAACATGCCTTATATCTAAACTATCAGAAGATTTTTCTCAATTATGGCATAGAAGGTCCATTCTAACATGAAGAACATGAATAAATTGGTGAAAAATGATCTGGTCATTGGATTGCCAAACAAAGAGTTTCATTGCTCAACTCACTGTTTTTCATGTTACAAAGGAAAACAACATAGAGTGTCACATAAATACAAAACTATCAATTCAAATAC
This sequence comes from Flaveria trinervia, assembly GCA_025506515.1. Classification (NCBI taxonomy): domain Eukaryota; kingdom Viridiplantae; phylum Streptophyta; class Magnoliopsida; order Asterales; family Asteraceae; genus Flaveria; species Flaveria trinervia. The sequence goes on from CM046448.1 coordinate 78,675,393, forward strand.
TACACCACTCAAATTGCTTCACATGGATCTGTTTGGTCCTATCAATGTGATGAGCATTGGAAAAAGGCAATATTGTTTGGTGATAGTTGATGATTTCACAAGATTCACATGGTCTTTTTCTTAAAACAAAAGAATGAAACATCAAAAACATTAATAGACTTTGTGATCAAGATTGAGAATCAACTTGATTCAAAAGTTAAAATTTTTAGGAGTGACAATGGTACTGAATTTGTTAATTTTGAACTGGATTCCTTTTGTAGGAGCAAAGGTATTGCAAGACAATTCAATGCACCAAGAACTCCATAACAAAATGGAGTAGCTGAAAGAAGAAACAGAACTCTCATTGAAGCTGTCAGAACAATGCTAGCTGATTCACAATTACCCATCACTTTTTGGGCTGAGGCTGTGAATACGACATGCAATGTTCAAAACAGAATATTAATTGTCAAAGAACATAACAAAACTCCCTATGAGCTCTTATTTAAAAGAAAACCATACATAGGATATCTGAATGTCTTTGGATGTCATGTAACTATTTTAAACATGAAAGAGTTATTGGGAAAATTTTCAGAAAAAGCATATGATGGTTTCTTTGTTGGATACTCTTCATCGAAATCATATAGGGTTTATATTCCACAACATAACATTGTGGAAGAGACTCTTAATGTTTCTTTTGATGAATCTGTATTTACAAAGTCAGTTAAAGGTTCATCATGGTTGTTTGACATAGATACTTTAGCCAAATCATTTAACTATGATTATTTGAACAATGCAGGATCTGATGAAGTGTGTTATCCAACTGTTCCACCTCTTATGACTGAAGTAACCTTATCTGCTGATCCTCCAAGGATACCCCCATTCTCGGATGAAAACACTTCAATAGATGCAGATACTACATTTGGAAACAAACATGCCGCACCTGGAGATGTGAATGATGTGCCTTCAACAGATCCAGGCTCTCAAGTGAATGCAATAAATCTTGGAAATGATTCATATCCTCACTTAATATCCACAGAAACTTCTACAGAAGAGCAAAATGCTTCCATAGAAATTCCTACGGAAGAGCAAAATGCTTCCGGAGAAGTTCCTGCGGAAGAGCAAACTGTTTCCGGAGAAGTTCCTACGGAAGAGCAAACTGTTTCCGGAGAAGTTCCTACGGAAGAGCAAAATCTTTCCGGAGAAGTTCCTATAAAAGAACAAAATCTTTCCGGAGAAGTTCCTATGGCAGCAAAATCTTTCCGGAACTCTGCACGCATGGACGAAGGCGGTGAAGCTATAGTGGCTACTGTGAAGAATCGAGGACTAAGAATCAATGAACAGACAATAAGAAGGGTTCTTGAGTTGGGAGAAGTCGAAGCTGGTCATCCTGATGTGTTCGAAGATGAATACATAGAAAAAGTATTTCTACTGATGGGATATGATGGTGATTTCAACAATGGAGAAATCAAGAAAGGAAGACTTTTCAAGCCGTACAAATTTCTCTGTCACACTTATCTTAAGTGCATATCAAACAGAAAATCTGGTCTTGATAGATTCTCAAGGCACATTTCCTCTGGGATTATTGGTGTTTTTGAGGGAAGAACCTACAATTATTCCAAGTACATCTTCAACTGCTTAAGTGATCACATCAAAGTGCAGAAGGCTGATAAGATGTACATGTTTCCAAGGTTCCTGCAACTGATCATTAATGCTGATCTGCCTGGAACTTCTGTGGATGGTGGTGTGTTTAGTCAAGCACACCTTGGCAGATCTGTTCTAAACAAAATTTCTGGGAAATATGAAGGAGGTGATATGGACATGTTTGCACATGTGATTGATGCTGCTGTAAATATCCCTGAAGAGCTTGTGTGGAAAGATGAACACGAGAATTCTCCAACCACGTCTGTTCAAGACACTTTCTCACCAAATACATCACCCATACATCAACAATCTCCAGCTAGCCAGTTGACTGAACCAATCTCTCCCATCCACCATATCACCAAATCAAGAACAAACACCTCAACCACAATCTCCAACCAGCCAAAATACAGAACCAATCTCTCCCATCCAACCTCACTCACCAACAGTCTTTACATTGGGGAGATAGAGTTAGTCTAAAAACAAGTACAGTTAAACTGTCATCATCCAAGACTGAATCCCCAGTACTCTCAAACAAAACTGAACAAGTATCTCTAGTGTCTGATCATCAACAACACAACAACACCTCATCAAGAACTTGCAAATCAACTTATTGAGCTCAGTTCAAGCTCAGCAAGTTTAGACCTAGAAGAATTTAAAGATGATGAGACTGCTTCTCAACATCAGAAGGAGAAGAAGAAGCAAACCATGTTGATGTAATAGCATACAATGAAGCGGATCTAAGTGATGTTGATATCCCTGTCAGCAAGAGTTATCTGGTTGCTGAGTGCAACAAGCTGGTGCTAAAATCAAGTAAAAGAAAGAAAAAAATACAGGAGTTGAAGGGAGTGATCAGAGGAAAGGATGAAGAGTTGATGAAGCAAAAAAACTAGAATAAAAAGATTGAGAGAAGATGTCATGTGCAATAATGAAGTGATTGATGCTCTTCTTCAACAAGATTCTGAACTCAAAGAAGAAGTAAAGAAAGAGATAGAGAAAAATGAGAAGCTAACAGTGAAAATTGATCAAATCAATGACACTCTCTACGATCAATCAGCTCTGTTGAGAAGAAAAGAAGCAGAGATTGATGAACTGAAAAGAAGTTATGTGCTCTTGAATCAAACCAACAAAAGAACCTGCTGAATCTTCTAAGCATCTCATTCAATACTCAAGAAAGAGGAAGTATTTAGGCCCAACAAAGATTCAAGTAGTCAATGTTGAAGACTCTCCTAAACGATCAAGACATACATCTTCTGAGCACATTCCTATTGAAAATTTAACATCAAAGCAAGCTGCTAGTGATGAATCTATGAGTGATGCTAAATGGAAAGAGTTGATTGAAGATAACCTGACAAAGCTCAAGAAGAATTAAAGACTGATGTTCTTCTTACATCAAAGATATCATGGAAGAGAGGCCTGAATCTGCTATGTTTATGACCCGGGTCAACCATAGATTTCCATATGACATGGTTGAAAGGATGATATGTATGAGATGAAGAACACATTGAAGGAGTTTGAACTTGCAAGCTTTACGATTCTAAATTGTGACTGTGAAGCTTTCTGCACCTTTCAATCCATATAGAAGATAAAGAAATAGTTGGGTCATTCTGACACAGCTAAGCTGAGTAGATATAACATGACTTGCTGGTTACAAGGCCACAACTACAAGCCACATGGGCTTAAGGGAAGGTCAATAGGAGAACTTAGAAGGATGATGGAGCATGTGATGAAAGTTGAGCTGGATACTGGTGTAAAATTCAGAACTGAAGCTCCTCATCTATCTTATGAGCAACAAAGTAAGCTTCCTACTGAACCTATAACAGTTGAACCTAAAGATCAGCACAAAGGGAAGGACAAACTGATCAGAGAGCCAAGAGAAGTAATTCTCGGCAAAGTATGGCCACTGGGCACTACAGTGAGGGAGATAACTGAACAAAAATCCACTCTGATACAACTAATACCACCCTCACGACTTCCAGTTCTGTGGAATAAAACAGGATCATGGCCTGGAAATATGATCTAGACTAGGATTGTGCTATTGTTAAAAGAACATCTGGAAGAGTTGAATACTTCCATGATGTATTTTCAGTGGTGAGTCTACCAGAGAATGACATCAAAGATCTTCAAAGCCTGATCATCTGCAATTATCCAATTCACCCTAGAGGAAGAGACTTCTCAACTCTAGTGGGAAAGCTCAAGACTAAGTTTAAAGATGATGTTGTAAGTGAAGCTAAAAGAGAAGATGCAGAGCATCAGAAGAGAATCAAAGGGCTTAAAAGATACAAGTCCAATGCCTTAGAATCTGTAGTTGATGAATTCTTGAAGAGGGTTGGATACAAAAGTAGAACTACAACAGCAATCAAATGTATTGAAGGAACTCAATTCACATACCCTATAATTGAATGGGGCTATGTTGAGAAAACAAAGGAGTTGTGTTGTTAAGAAATGCTGAAAACAAGAAAGCTGACTTTATCAGGATCTTTGATCCTGTGAAATCAAACTACTTCATCCCAGCTACACCTCATACCTCAATGACAAATTCTTTCCCAAGTTGACCGATGAAAAAGCACAAAATGATTTGTTCCTGCATGTCCAGGTGATCCAAGTGATTGGCAAATTACATGCCAAAGCCTACAAATGAAGAAGATACAATGCTGGACTGCTAAAGGAAAAACTTTTGATGAAGTCACTGAACTCAGAATTTCAGAGCAAGATGAGTTAGAAGTGATGTATAACAACAATGTGTTAGACACACTTACTACGAAGGAAGATGTTTGAGAATATGCTTTGAGACTCTAAAGAAGTTTAGCAAGATGAAGATCAACTACAAGTATGATGATCAGAAAACTGCTGTGTCTTACTTCTACAATAAGATCATTGGCAGAGTCAAGGAAC